>BLKR01002905.1:162500-171173 GCA_011170035.1 Teleogryllus occipitalis
TAATAATTACTTATGCCCCAAGGGACATAAGTAATTAATGCGCATGGTGCCGTACAAAATTTTATTTTTTACCTAATTTTAATGATTCATATATTCTTATGTACTAATTAACTAGATGTTAACTGGACTCTGTTTGTCTTTCCATTAATCCCTTCCATAATTCCCTCCATCAAAGAATACATATCATCATTCAACTATATTTATATTTCCCTCTTAACCCCAATCCTGTGCATTCAGGTTAGTTATGCAGTGATGAGCTCAATATCAATGACAATAACTGGCAATAATGTGCAGTAAAAAAATAAAAGTAGTTTTCTTTACAATTAAAATGTACTTTTGTTGCTATATCCATGCAATAACTGTTATTATATTGTTTTTATCTTAGGTTATTAAATGAGCAAATCAAATTGATTAAAGAGTACTGTCTATGAATTTCTATCAATCTTTAAATTCTGAATAATTTTAACATTTTCAAACTTGTTATTGTGTCCTTTTTCATAAAATATTCCTTCTCTTTGTATTCAACAACTATTTGAAGATTCAAGACAGTATGATTTTGTTAATCTTATTCTCATTATTTTAGTGTCTTCCCAACTTTAGAAATTTCATTCTCTTTACTTTCTAACTTAATTGATTTTAATCTGGATTTAAGAAAGTCTCATTAGCAGAACTCTGATTCTGATGATCTTTTGATTGATACTTTGTAGATGTAGCTAACTTGTCAATGAATGTTTACATCATGGCATATAGGTGATAGACATGTTGGGTCGTTTTTTGCCATTTTTCAATTTTTAGGTCTCTTTTTAGACTGTAGCATCATTTTTGTTGTTTTTGCACAATTTGTTTCCCTTTCGGGCTCTGTGTTAATGAATGTTTCATGCATTTACAATCGCTCACTAAAACAAAGTTTGTATTTTATCATCAGTTCATGATGAAATTCGCTACTGCAATTAACTGTATATTTGGACTCTCAAAATTACACGATCTTCGGTAACTTCCTTGACCTATCAAAACTGGCAGTTGCAAGATCAGAGCTAGAAATTGCATTTCCCCCTGAAATAAAGACTTTCTTGACTTGACTTTGCATATTAAACATAATTTTATATAAACAAATATTTTTTTTCAAATCGTAAGATTTATTTATTAAGTAAACATTTTCATACAAATGTTTGAGTTAAAAAAAATTAGTCCATTTCCCTCTTATTTTTAATTAATTTTATAAGTCATTTTCCTCTTTATTTTTAAGTAATTTTATAGGTCATTTTCAAAAAATGTTAAGGTTATCAGAATCCAAGCCCTGCTTGTTAGTCTTTTTTGATGTAGTCTTCTTTTAAATGCTACAATTTGTTATTTTTTCAATTAATTTATTCCATGAATCATGTTCCTCTATTCATGTAGTAGGCCTGTCACAGAGTTAATATGGGTGTGATTATGATTTTCAATATAGGTAAAAGTAAATTCACTTGGTGGAAGCAGGGAGGGAGGAATTTGTAAGGTCTTAAACTTAACATCTTAATTAATATGATGTGAATGAATGCTAATATTGCTATGAACTCTCAAAATTAATTAAAAAGCTGGAGAGAATAAAATAAATAAAACAAAGGTTTCATTTCTACAATCCATCATTGCCCACCCGCACGTCCGTCCATGTTTTGGGATCCCCTGATACCGAGAAAGTGTATTATTTGAAAACATCTGTCCGTCCGTGAACACTACTAGTGCCCAAACTATGCATACAATCTTTTGCAAATTGAAGAAACCCCTGTCCATGTGGCTGTAGTTGAAGCTTTGAAATTTGGAAAGCATTCATTAAAATTTGGGGATACATTTCATGATGCCTCCTGGACATTTTCAAAATTTTCTCAAAAAGGCTCGAAATTTTTTCTTTATTTTTCTGATTTCTGATTTCCAGGGTTTACTCTGAACATACGAAAATTTCAAAAGTTTGAATTATTTCCGGCGTCTTTCTACAACTACAAAATTAAAGATAGAGATTTTTCCTTTAAATCAAATTTGTTGTTCATAATCAGTTCTATCAATAAGGTTGTGTAAATTTTTTTGAAAATCTTCTTAGCTTCCTAGCCATATGAGAAAAAAAAAAATAAAACACACGATTTTCTCAAAAATGGCTCCAAATATTTTCTTTCAACCTTTAGTAGGGATATTGATAAATGCACTCTATAAGATGACATAAACGCCATAATGCTCTATTCTTTTGGTTTTTCAAAAATTACAATAAACTAATTTTTTGACTTGTCTTTCACGTCGGTAATATTTACTTTATAGGCGATTTCTTCATTATTGTATTTATGAGCACATGTGCTTTAAATGATGTCATATAAAGCACATTCTTGACAACTCCACAGTTTTCTGTGAAAATGGGCCCAAAATTTCAGAAACGCTCAAACACCATTTTCTCAAAAATGGCTCCAAATTTTTTTCTTCAAACTTTTCCAACAGTTAGTACTAACTGCACTGTTTTATATGACATAAAGTTCATTTTGGTGTTTTCTTTTGTTTTGTAAAAAATTACACTTACATAATTATTTTGAAATATCTCTCATACCATTAATAAGCACATTTCCAGCTATTTGTATACATTATTGTATTTGTGAGTGGAAATTCTTTAAATGAATTTTTTTGAAACCTCAAAACTTTTCTGTGGAAAAGAGCTTCAGTTTTCGCATTTACAGTAATTTACAAACGGCTTACATTTTCTTAAAAAACGCTCCAAAGTTTTCAATCAAAATTACCACTTACGACAATATTTTACTATTCTTTAATATTCCCTAAGTAATAGTTTTGGTTCTACTATTTGGAAACCGAAAAGTTGAGAAAATTCCAATAAATTGTACTTTGGTGGCAAAGATGGCAGCTGGCGAGAGTATAGGGCAAGATTGTAAAGCCAGAAGGAAGGAGCACGAAGGAATTTAGAAAACTCTACTATGAGAAAGTCTGTGCCATTCTGTAGCACCACTAGTTTCATTAGGAAATGGTAATTGGAGGAAGTTGATCTACTCTTTGGTTTCTAGATAGTCCGGTCAAAATTTCTAAACCTAGAACGTGTGTCCAATTTGGAAGATTAAAAGTCAAGGTGTTGAGTGTTTGTTGCAGGGCTTCTGAATAGCGTTGTCCAAAGATTCTTTCAGGGGTTAGTTTTGAAAAGTGTCTCTTAGAAAATACTTGGTGAAACTGTTTGTTATTTGAGGGGAACTGTTGTACAAAGCGTTGTTAAAATTTGTGTTAATAATTAACAATATTTATCTGATGTGTTAAAAAATGGTGGGCCACTTCGGTGTTTGGCAACAAACATTTAAGACTTGTTTTAATGGTTAATTTGTTAACAAACATATTTGTGCATTATTTTAATACAATATTTGTTGAATTGAATTTTGCACCATCTGCTTCAACTTTCTCATATCAAAGTTAGATTTTTCTGCAGCTAGTATTTGGATTTTGTGTTGTTTCTGTAGCTGTTGGTAAGGTCGCTGCTGATTGGTCTTAAGGTTTAGGTGTACTGCTGGTGGAATGTGGCTTTTTTTTTTCCACGGTGACTTTTCACTTAAACATTGCAGTCCATTAGACCTGGACTTTTAAAGCAGCCCTTGTATCATGGAGCATAATGCCAGCCAGCTTGTTCTGTCTAGTTCTTTGTAGATTTTAACGAACACCACAAACATTCAGAAAAATTGTCCACCCTTTGGAAGTGGAGAACAATTTTTTGAAGAAGAATAATTGTTTTTGCTTGATTTCATCTTCATGTCCCTTGCAGTCTAACAGAACTATTTTTTTAACACTTGCATGTGTTCCTATTGAACTTGGGTATTTTTCTCTTCCTTGTGTACCATACCTTCTGCATGCAGCAGCATGCTGTGTGCAACATGTAACTATCTTCTGTATGAAGATTTCATATTTTGTCATTTGAGCATAGTATTACCTCATAAAGTGTACTTAGTTATTTTAATCTCTCTGCCAAAAGTTTTGATGGAATTATGAATTTTCTGTCATGTTTCATATTTTTCTATTCCGTGTTTATATATTTTGTAGGAATATATATTCACAAAAAAATCCCATTTGAACAACATTTAGAGATTAGTTTCCTGATGATGAATTGTATCGAAGAAGAGCTGTAAATTACTCATTCTTTCATCGTTCCACATGTCGAGAAAAAGTAGTATAAAAATCGAAAGCATGTCTTTATGAAATGTAAATTGTTTATTGATGAACAATTCTTGAATTGGGCACAAGATTTATTACCTTTTTTAAACTTTTTGGCTCTTTTCATCCATTTTTTCTTTCATGCATACTGCTTAAACAAGTATGTAAATAAACAAATGATGTGGCAAAACTGATTTTTCTGCAGAAAAACCTTATTATTAAAACCGTGATGCCAAAGTCCATAAGCGTTCGTATATAAGTAGTAAATTACTTCCAACATCTTGTTTAGTCAGAAAAATAGTAACAAAACGTCTCAACATGGTCAACGCTAGCTTGCGCGTAAACTGTTCTGAAGATTTTGTCCCAAATTGATATTCCGTGATCGATCAGAACGAACTCGAGTCCCTGCAGATTGGAAATGGATATTTTGTTTTTTAGAAGTGAAACACATTTGTGGAGAAACTTGTTTTTTCGAAAATGGCAAAAGTTCAATTTTTTTCGGCGTGTATTTTTTTACAACTACAATATTGAATATTAAAATTTTTACATTCTTGCTTCGTCTTACGCAGTGGAGAGAAAGTTATGTAATGCTGCAGGGAAAAAAAACTCTTATTGCCGAGCCCTGGTGACGAAAAAGTGAATAAGTACAGTTGCTAAATTTAAAAGAACAATACGTGGTGTAGCCGAATTCATGTTTTATGAGTCATTGATACCTAAAAATCGATTGACGGCAAAACATCTGTCCGTCAGTCAGTGAATAACACTAGTGGCTAAACTGTCCAGTAGAGGTCAGCATTCTCCGCGATTTTTACCGGCCAACGCTCGCTCCCCTCCCGTTCTGTTCCCCTCCCCTCCCCTCCCGAGACCACGCGCCCGACCGTCCTTCGCTGCCGGTTGGGGGCTCCCGGTCGCCGGTGACCGGCCGAGACCGCCGAAACTCGGTCGGTTGTCGATAACCGGCGGACCCCGTTCTGGCGAACTGCGCCTCGCAAGACTCTGCCGCCACGTCGGAGTAAATATCGGATGCTAAGTTTCAGGAAAACGAAGGAGTATTGATTGGCTTTAAAAATAAACGACCAATAATTTCCGTTTTACAAAACTGAATTTATAAAAATGCAACTAATTTTAAAAATACAACAAAATATTTACAATAACTCCAAAATTCCACTCCCCGACAATCTGAAGAGCCTGAAGTGGATTTACTGAAGTTCTACCCGTGAATTCAAAGAAATATAATTTTCATGTGCGAGATAAATTCCTTTCTTTGTAATGACTAGACATCGGATATTTAGGAAATTGCGTGTTTTATTGTAATGAACATTTGTAAATGCTTTTGGTATAAATGCAAGAATTATGAAAAATTAACAATTTGACGAATACGTATTTTGCTTAATATTTCCGTAAATGTATTTTAAGGCATATTTAATTTTCTAAGTTTTTTTCTCTCGAAATTTCTTGTAAATCATCTTCTTTCTTCTTGAGTAAAAAATTGTGTTTAAGTCATCTTGACTTTTGTTAATCCTAATCGATAGGTATCGAATCTCTATTTTTTTGTCTAGTTCTACACAGAGGATGTTATTAGTGTTTGACTTTCCTATTCTATATTTATAGAGATCCAGTGCTTGCCTTTTTCGCACTTCTTCACACAAAGAATAAAAGCGGTAGATCATAGGTGACTGATGGGTCATGGGCGAGCGCTGTGTCAGATTCGCGATGCAAACATATCACTAACTTCCTATGGGGCAAGTCGATAACTTCGACTTCCAACATTGATATCTCACCGTCCTAGATGTTCGTCCAGGAAAGAAATGGAAGGGAAGGAAGGCTCTGTTAATTCAAAGAATTACACTTTAGATATTTTTCATATGCCAATTATGAACGTTAAAGAAAAATTAGTACATTTGTTTTTGTAATTTTTAAGATTATACCAAATTAGAACATTAGGCATTTTTCTGTTGCCTAAAAATGTTATAAAATCATTAATTTTCCCTAATTTTATTTGGTGTACACACAAATGTTCTGCTAAATTTAGATACAAGTGCAATGAAATATATTAGTAGATTTTGCTTCCAATTTTGTATTTTTGTTTACTTTTTCCTGCTTATGACACGATTTTCACGTAAGGAGAAATAGTACCCACCTCAGTTGTGTTTGGCATATGTGTTTTTATTATATACTCAAGAAATTGTGAACAAATGTTCATTGCGTGTAATTAATATGCTTTGTATTCGGATTTGTAAGAAACTTAAATGACATTACAATTGGTACAAAACGAATTATTTTTCCTTAACCAATATTTTTGTGCTTTTGTATATACTTTCGGAATGTAAACTTTCTGCTTTATATAGAATTTTCTTTGCTTATTTGAAAATATACTGCAGGTTCATATTTACATTATTAGAGATTCCAATAAATAAACCTTTTACAACATTGTTTAATAACTTACAATGTAAAAAGGATTAATGAAAATGACTTGAAGTTTTTTATTCTATTTTATTGATAGTAAATAGTATATGTTAAATAGTATTGATTGTAAGTATAGTAAATAGTATTGATTGTAAAAAGTTGATTTTATTTCTTTTCAGTCTCTTTGTTTGCCTTTAAATTCCTTAAAAAATTATATTGTTCTGCCTCTCCAAAATAATTTCAAATTAATCGATAAATTGTTTCTTTTCAACCAATTAATTCTTTAGTTGAAATTGTATTTTCTTTCGATTATAATTAATTACAATTAATTAAAAGAGTTTTGCGATCACCATGCGCGGCGACTTTTAACCCCGTACATGCGTTGGGCGGCGGAGCGGGCGAGCGCTCGGCGACGCTCGACTGTTCTGCAGGTCTCTGGGAGCAGAAAGGCGGCCGGTCGAAATGTCCGTCTTCCCCCCGGGCGAGGTCCCCCACCTTCCGCCGAGCGTCGGCGCGGAGCCTCGCGAGACTCGAGCGATTGTTTTCCCCTGAATGCAGAGCTCCACTGTTCAGCCGATTTTCTCCAAAATTGATATTTCTCGATCGATCTGGCTGATGTCGCTGCCCCTTGAATTTCAAATCGATGTTTTAATTTTTAAGGGGTTACTGCACATGAAACTCCTGAGACATTTTAAACATTTTCAAAAAAAGACTCCAAATTTTTTGATTAAATCTTGTCGATGGATAGTTTGAACGAGGTTTAAGAGGATGGTGCAGTTATCATTTTCGTTAAAGACCCTGATGTTTCGAAAATAGCAAAAATTCAAAATTTTTTCGGCGTCTTCCTACAACTACAATTATGAAGATTTTTTCATACTGAAATGTGTTCATCAAAAGCAGATCTTTAAGTAATATCGTATTCAAATTTTAGAAAATATGAGTATTTTTTGCGTAATATTGTGTGAAATAGGAAGTTTTTATTTTTTTAAACAATTTTTTCTTAAAATTGGTACAATTTAACGCAAGTTAACGTAACAGCCAGAAACAGTATGGCGAGAAAATGTATGCTGTTTTAGCACTACTAGTTTCCTAAGCCGAATAGTAGCTAGTCAGTCTGAATAGTAAACAAGAAACAAAAATGTAAAACATTTGTTTTTATTAGAATGTGTAAATGTTGGAAGATAGCTTCACGCATCTAATTATTTGTCAGTATTTTCTGATAAAGTTATTTTATAAGCAAACAAATTAGCGTTTTTGAAGTTTTGTCCTCAGTGGAACAAAATGTTAATACACATCTCTGTCTTGATGTAAATAATCACTCCAAATGATCGTATGATTCTCATGAGAGCAGAGAGGAGTTGTCTTAAGACTAACTACACTTGCATGGTTCATAGACAGTACTTCTATAGTTCTGTAAATAAGGAATGGGACTACTGCATGAAATTGTCGTGAACAAGTTTTAAATTTTATCAGAGAAACTCCAAAATTCCAGAATATTCTTCTGAATTAATTGGCCACACTATTTCAATATTTGTTGTGTTTCACTAACAGTTGAAATAAATATTATTAATGTTATTAGTTTTTGATACGTACGTCATCAGTTAAAGATAATCAATTTTGTGTGAATGTTGTCAGTTTTTTGTAAAATAAACCCATGGTACCGACACCGACGCCACGATACCGACTCGACCCCGACGCCACGTCGCTACAACACCGACACGACACCGGTACGTCGCCGACACCATTGACCCGACGCCAACGACACGACTCCGACGGCACGACACCAACGACACGACTCCGATGACACGACACTACACGACGCCGACGACACGACACGACTCCCACGACATTACGCCGACGACACGACACGACTCCTACGACACGACACGACTTCTACGACACGACACGACTCCTACGACACGACACGACTCCTACGACACGACACGACTCCCACGACACGACTCCTACGACACGACAGGACTCCTACGACACGACAGGACTCCTACGACACGACAGGACTCCTACGACACGACACGACTCCTACGACACGACACGACTCCTACGACACGACACGACTCCTACGACACGACACGACTCCTACGACACGAC
>BLKR01002906.1:0-171169 GCA_011170035.1 Teleogryllus occipitalis
AGGAGATGGCGGCTGAGCGTGAGGAGTCGACTGCTACGCGGGAGGAGTCAACTGCGGCGCGGGAGGAGACGACTGCTGCGTGGGAGGAGATGACTGCTGCGCGGGAGGAGATGACTGCTGCGTGGGAGGAGTCAACTGCGGCGCGGGAGGAGACGACTGCTGCGTGGGAGGAGACGACTGCTGCGCGGGAGGAGTCAACTGCTACGCGGGAGGAGTCGATTGCTGCGCGGGAGGAGACGACTGCTGCGCGGGAGGAGACGACTGCTGCGCGGGAGGAGACGACTGCTGCGCGGGAGGAGACGACTGCTGCGCGGGAGGAGACGACTGCTGCGCGGGAGGAGACGACTGCTGCGCGGGAGGAGACGACTGCTGCGCGGGAGGAGACGACTGCTGCGCGGGAGGAGACGACTTCTGCGCGGGCGCAGGCACCTGAACAGGACGCACGGGTCCCAAACTCGGACTTGCAGGTGAGGAGAGGTTTCATTAGATTGTTGCAGGTGAACTGTCGTAGCATCGTAAATAAGGTAACGGAATTTTGGAATTTAATTGAGGCTTGTGATCCTGATATCGTGATAGGTACAGAGTCTTGGCTCTCGGATGCGGTAGTAAATGCGGAAATTTTTCGGTCTGATTATTTTACGTTTAGGAGAGATCGTGGAACTAGAGGCGGCGGAGTATTCATTTGTGTGAAAAACACTTTAAATGTCGTATCAAATTGGGTCGATAATGTTTCTGAAATGACGGGGTTGGAAATTTACTGTTCAGGAAATAACTTAGAAATAATTGCTTGCTATCGGCCACCGGCTAGTAATTACGAAATCTTAGACGCGATACACGAAAGAACAAAAAATATACGTAGCCATCCCGTAGTTATTGCCGGAGATTTAAATCTTCCAGACACAATTTGGAAAGGGTGCGTATGCGATGGACACGTGCAGCAACTTGTCAATAGACTGGTCTGGGACAACGGATTAGCGCAGGTAGTAGACCAGCCGACTCGCCAGGACGCGCTTCTAGATATTTGCCTTGTTAGTCCGAAAGACTTATTCTTATCGTGCGACGTTATAGAAGGTATAAGTGACCATAAAGCAGTTCTTGTCGACCTAGACTTAAGTAGTTTAAGGAAAAGTATTAACACCGGGATTCTAGTGAGGCAATACAGGAAAACCAATGTAGAAGGGCTTCAAAATTACTTAAGGGAACAGTACAATGAGTTTCTTAGAACGGGAGGGGGGATAGAAGAAGTATGGCAAAAATTTAAAAACATTCTTGAAAATGCCGTGCAGACATTTGTTCCATGTAAATTGTTAAAAAGAAATCACGACCCAGAATATTATAATGCAAAGATTAGACGTATGAAAAGAAAAACCAGAAAGGCGTTTAGTAACAGGCACATTAGTGGCAACCACATGGCATTATTTCGAAGTTATTCAAAAGACTTAGAGAAAGAAAAGAAAATCGCGGAGGAACGTCATTTAAAATATATTCTTAATGCGGATGGCAATAATTGGTCGGAATTTTTTAAGTATGTTCGTAGAAGGAAGGGAAACAAAGACGAAATTCCAGTTCTTCGTATTAATAATTTGCCAATAACTGACGATAGAGAAAAAGCAAACGCTTTTAATGCATATTTCGCTTCGGTTTTTAAGCAGAAAACTGACTGTACACAGATACCAACGTTATCAGATAGAAATATATTTCAGGTCGATGTATGTACTCTACGGAAAAGAATAAAATTAATGAAAAGCGGAAAATCTCGAGGCCCAGATTCTATTTCCACGGACATTATTAAATTAGGTGGAGAGGCTATTTTACCGTACCTAATTAGGTTATTTAATATTTCTATCAATAACGCTTGCGTACCGGAAGATTGGAAGTTAGCACTCGTAGTACCTGTTTTTAAAAGTGGCGATAAAACGGCACTTAGTAACTATAGGCCGGTAAGTCTCACGTCAGTCGTATGCAAACTCATGGAACAACTAATTACTAACTACATCCGGAAAGAATGGGAGGGCAAGGAATGGCTTTATCAAGGTCAGCACGGCTTCCGAAATGGGTTTTCCTGCGAGAGTCAGCTTGTCTCACTTTTACAAGATCTAACCGACGAAATTGATAAAGGTGGAAGGGTAGACGCAATAGTAATAGATTTTGCCAAAGCTTTTGATGTTGTTCCTCACGATCGTCTTGTAAATAAATTAATAGATTCGGGTATAGACACTAGGGTGGTGGCTTGGATAAATGAACTATTACGTGATAGGAAACAGCAGGTTCGAATCGGAAGATATCTATCAACCTCCGTAAGTGTTACGTCAGGGATTCCACAAGGAAGTGTCATTGGGCCTCTCATGTTTCTCGCCTTCGTGAATGACTTGCCAAAAAATTTAGCTTCAAACGTAAGACTCTTTGCTGATGACTGTATCATCTATCGGGTTATCAAATCAGAGGAGGACGTGTATATTTTGCAGCGAGACACAGACAAATTACACTCCTGGGCAAAAACAAATGGCATGGAAATAAATAGTTCCAAAAGTAAAGCCATCACGTTTGGTAGGGGTCGAAGTTATGGGAAACTGTGTACAAATTGAACAACAAAGTCATACCTACAGTCACATCTTGCAAATATTTAGGAATTCAATTAGATAGTAAATTGAGCTGGGAAAATCAAGTAAATTTCGTTGTGGGAAAAGCCTGGAGATCTTTACATTTCGTCATGCGGATCCTAAAGAAGAGTACAGTTAGAGGTAAAGAATTAGCTTATATGTCACTAGTCCGACCCGTATTAGAATATGGCGCGGTATGTTGGGACCCGTACAGAATATCGCAGCAAGGTAATCTAGAAAAAGGTCCAGCGCAGAGCATCGAAATTTACTTTCAGGGGATCAAAAAATAGAGGTGCATGGGAATCACTCGAAAAGAGGCGGATGAAGCTGCGACTCTATGCTCTGTACAAAGCATACACAGGCTATCCTGCTTGGAATGAAATACACCGTCGTTTAGGAAAACCTTCATACTTCGGTAGAACGGATCACATGCATAAAATTAAGACAAGAAAACAGAAAACGGATGTCGGGAAATTTTCATTTACAAACCGAACAATTAGAGACTGGAACAGTTTGCCTGCGACTATCTTAGAACCCTTTCCTCAAAGCTTGAGCAAGTTTAAAAATAAATTAGTTTTCTAGTTAATTATATATTTGGTTATATGTATCAATGTTGTTTCTACTGTTAAATTAGTAGTATATCCTACAAAGTAAGTTGTTTAATTGTTAGTATAAATATCAGTTGTAGAAGTATTGTTAATATTACCTTTATTGCTATTGTTATCATTTTATTATTATTCATTTAGTGCAGTGCAGTGCAGTGTAGTGGAGTGTAGTGCAGCGCAGTGTAGTATTATGAAGTGAAGTGGAGGGAAGGGAATGCGAAAGAAATGAGTCACAGTTAAGTGTTGTGCAGTGAAGTGAAGTGGAGTAAGGTTTGCGTGGTGATGTTATGTACTATTTATTATTATTATCTTAATTAACTACTTTTTTTGTAACTTTTTCTTAGTGAATCTAAGTTTAATGCATGTAAGGTTAAGATATTCTGCCACCAAGTTACTACACTTAATTGCAGGATTAACAATAAATCTAATCTAATCTAATTACAACGATCCGGTTAGGGCCCTAGAGATTCTTCTGTTAGATATGTGACTTGCGCTTGGTATTAGAGCAGATTTTACTATTCGGGTCACGATTTTTATCCTTCGTGTACTGAACATTGGCAAAGTGCATGCTACTGATTTGCAAACGGAACATTGTAAACCTTCTATAGTTATAATTTTGAACTTATTTGGAACTTTTTATCAAATATAATAGCAAAATAGTTTCATAAAATCCTATATATTTGCACAATGAAATTAACTTTTTTAAATACTTATTTTCATGTCCTAAACAATTACCGTGGTTTGATCAAAGCACCACAGTGCGTTGTTCACCCAGCGATTGCTTACCCACAGTCACGAACTTCTCTCCTGGCCAGTGGTGTGTGAGCACACCATCCGGTTCACAGTTGCCTATTTGAGAAAAAGAAATGACGTCAAACGTTGGGGTTCAAGAAACACTTTCTTCGAAAATCGTCAATATTCATGCAATATTTCAAAAGTTGACGAGTAATGGCTTAAAAAGGGTATTTCAGATGATATGGTTATGAATAATAATTTACTACGTCGTGCAATAGCGTTGTAATTATTATATCCTTCATTGTTTCTTTTTCTTCTTCTACCCTCTCTTTCACTCCATTCATCCTTTCTTTTCCTTTCATTCCACACCCCCTCTGTCTCTCACTTACACTGAATCTCTCTCTCTCTCTGTCTCTCCCTTTCAGTCTCTCCCTCTCAGTCTCTCCCTCTCAGTCTCTCCCTCTCAGTCTCTCCCTCTGTCTCTCCCTCTCTCTCTCTCTCTCTCTCTCTCTTTTTCCCGCCCCCTATTTGTATTCTCTTACGATCAAGCTACCATCAAAAGGTCTATTTCTCTGAATTTCGAAGTAGAAATATTATTATTTTTAATATTATAATTGTCGTTAATATATGAAAATAACGTCGTCTATCCCTTTCGTCATGACACATTTAAAACATCGATTATGAGTTATTATCACAATTTGACTCGCAGAACGACATTATTTGTTGTGTAGGCAACAAAACAAATTGTTCTCACCACCACAAATATTTCCCAACTGTACTACACAGTTCCTCACCTATACTCGGATTTAAACATTGCTGCACTTAATGGTTACAAGCTGGAAGCATGGGGAGACATTGTTATCCAATCGGGAGCTGCAATACCAAAACTTCAAGTCCAAACGAAGCTCTCGATTGGGCGACAGTGTTATGTGTCCTTCCAGCTCGCGACCTCGGAGTGCAGCTGTGTTTAAGTGCGAGTGTAATATCGCGCGGGCGGTGCAGCGCGTCGCCGTCACGTAGGCGGCGAGGGTCTCTCCCCCACACGGCGCCGCCGCGCCGGGCCCGATAACAACCTATTGATGGCGATCCCCGGGGGCCCTCCTCGCCCCCGCCCCCGCCCCTGCTCACGTAGCTGCTGGGGGAACAACCACTGCTTCTCTCGGTCTCCTCGGGCTCCCTCCTATTTCTCATTCGTAGGCTAATCTGTGGACGCGCCCTTACCCTTTGGCCGCGTCCTTACGCTTTGGCCGTGCCTTTAGCCTTTGGTTGTGTCCTCGCCCTTTGGTCACGTCCTTACCCTTTGGCCTTGCCCTTACGCTTTGGTCGTGCTTTTAACCTTTGGTTGTGTCCTTGCCCTTTGGTCGCTTCCTCGCCCTTTGGTCACGTCTTTACCCTTTGGCCTTGCCCTTACGCTTTGGCCGTGACTTTAGCCTTTGGTTGTGTCCTTGCCCTTTGGTCCTCCTCGCCCTTTGGTCACGTCCTTACCCTTTGGCCTTGCCCTTACGCTTTGGTCGTGCTTTTAACCTTTGGTTGTGTCCTTGCCCTTTGGTCGCTTCCTCGCCCTTTGGTCACGTCCTTACCCTTTGGCCTTGCCCTTACGCTTTGGCCGTGCCTTTAGCCTTTGGTTGTGTCCTTGCCCTTTGGTCGCTTCCTCGCCCTTTGGTCACGTCCTTACCCTTTGGCCTTGCCCTTACGCTTTGGCCGTGCTTTTAACCTTTGGTTGTGTCCTTGCCCTTTGGTCGCTTCCTCGCCCTTTGGTCACGTCTTTACCCTTTGGCCTTGCCCTTACGCTTTGGCCGTGCCTTTAGCCTTTGGTTGTGTCCTCGCCCTTTGGTCACGTCCTTACCCTTTGGCCTTGCCCTTACGCTTTGGTCGTGCTTTTAACCTTTGGTTGTGTCCTTGCCCTTTGGTCGCTTCCTCGCCCTTTGGTCACGTCTTTACCCTTTGGCCTTGCCCTTACGCTTTGGCCGTGACTTTAGCCTTTGGTTGTGTCCTTGCCCTTTGGTCGCTTCCTCGCCCTTTGGTCACGTCCTTACCCTTTGGCCTTGCCCTTACGCTTTGGCCGTGCTTTTAACCTTTGGTTGTGTCCTTGCCCTTTGGTCGCTTCCTCGCCCTTTGGTCACGTCCTTACCCTTTGGCCTTGCCCTTACGCTTTGGCCGTGCCTTTAGCCTTTGGTTGTGTGCTTGCCCTTTGGTCACGTCCTTACCCTTTGGCCTAGCCCTTACGCTTTGGCCGTGCCTTTAGCCTTTGGTTGTGTGCTTGCCCTTTGGTCGCTCCCTCGCCCTTTTGTCACGTCCTTACCCTTTGACTTTGTCCTTACGCTTTGGCCGTGCCTTTAGCCTTTGGTTGTGTGCTTGCCCTTTGGTCACGTCCTTACCCTTTGGCCTAGCACTTACGCTTTGGCCGTGCCTTTAGCCTTTGGTTGTGTCCTTGCCCTTTGGTCGCTCCCTTGCCCTTTGGCCACGTCCTTGTCCTTTGGCCGCGTCCTCAAGGCCCCTCCACACAGCGCCACTCGGCAGCGCTTTCGGGTGGTGCGTCTGCTGGCAAAGCATTGGTTTAAATGGAGGTGGGCTGTGTAGTCGCGCTGCTGTGGAAAGACCCGCCACTAGCCGTGCAGACGCCGTCCGCGCCACTGGCAGGAGAGTACACTTCGTAATGGCGTTCACACTAGACGCCACTGAACCGGTTTTTGCTCGCTGCCTGCCTTTCGGCCACCTGAGCCCACAGCCGTGTCGCTCTCGAAACTTTCCTCTCTCGCGGTTGGGGCTCTCTCTGAAGGGCTGTGCCACTTTTCGGTGGCGCTACCGAGTGGCTCCGTGTGAAGTCGTCCTCATCCTTTGGCCGTGTCCGTACCCTCTGATCGCTCCCTCACCCGTTGGCCACTCCCTTGTATTTTGGCCCACTCTTTTCTCTCGTCTTCCTTACCATCCTCGCCCTCTCTCGCCGGTCCGTTTCTCGCTCCCGAGTGTCGACTCGCGACTCCCAGTCGCCCTCCTATTCCCCACCTCCCTCGAACTCGCTCGTTCCCTCTGCGCTCTGCTCTCTGCTCTCTAATGGATTGGCAGGAAGCCTGGAGCTCGGTGCTCACAGAGGCACAATTGACGCTCCAGGTAAGGCGGTTGGCACACACACCAGAAGACATTACAGCTCTCGCGATTGTGCAACGAAGCACGAGAGCCAAATTTATCAGACATATACTAGTTGAGACGCTGATCATAGATAAAAGTCCCTTATTAGAAATGTACATTAAATATATTGCAGTGACATTAAATATCTATGAACTGTAAAAGTGTATTTTTTACTTGAATCTTGTAAACTTGATGTAATATTAATTAATTGAATAATCTTTCATTTAAATCAAAGGTGTTGGTCTTAACGGATTACTTCAAGAATCGATTTACAGTGAGTTTTGTAGGTGTAATGAATTTTAATTGGAAATTGAAGTAATATAAGAAATGTATGAAATGTAAGAAATACATGAAGTAATAAAAGAAATTTCAGAAAAAATGCTGAAGTAAATTATAACTTCAAACGTTTGAATGGAACTGTGTTTTTGAATGGCATGCAAGATTTGATTTTAGTGAGTGTTGCTACAGCACTCTTTCTACATCAACGATGGCTTTGCCTAAGAAATTTCCACGTTCGTTTCAAGTTAATGTGTGAGGTTTCCTCCCTAATCGATTTAACTCTCGGGTCGATGAGGCTTCCGCTTTCGAGGCCAGACCTGCAATGTTGTGTCAGGTCAGGAAGAGCGAGACATTTTCCTAAAGCAGTATTCTACAAGATGACACCTTTTATGACATTCTATGACATTTTTGTAGATTAGCCGTTTTTCAGCATGGAGCTCATTTGTAACATGGGTCATCATAATTGAGCAGTAACTCGATATCTACGTAAAATTATATAGCAGGTACACTGACAAACAATATTTCACGATAAAGTTACTATTAGATTGTCTGTGAAATTTAATCTCCATGCACCGGAAGAGGTGGACCAGAACATCAACTGAGTCACTGCAGTGCCTCTGACAGGTAAAGTCTCAGGTTCGAGTCCTGACGGTGGAAGGATTTTTGACACTGGCTTCATAGCTAGGTCGAATTCAGTCGCTGCCTGGAGGAAAATACTAGCTGTCGGTTGCTCTGATCGGTTGTTTTCCGTGGCTTCTCCAGGAAAATACCGGAGTGGTGTTCTAACAAACGGGCTATGGACCGCGCGCAATCTTTCCTTCTTTGTCCTATCCTCACCCACTTACTTACACACACTTACTTACACGTACATGTACACGTACACCAACATACATGCTGGGAGACTAGTCGGGAGCTTAGACCTTGTCCCGGCTGAGGCGGTGCCCCGCTGGTGGGAGATACCTAGTTGGGGAAAACCCGCAAGCCGACGGGTAGGTCGACGCCGGATCTCTTCATCCTGCGACCGAAAATCACCTTTTGAAAGAAAAAAATGCACTACACTTACGGGACTAATGATTTTGGTAGTTGTGGCGCCCAGAATCACCCATCAATCAATCAATAAATAATCTCAATGCTTAGCATTATTAGAATATTTACTTATATATAATATAACGCTGTATCTACATAGTTACGAATTGAGACGAGTGAAGAATTTAGTGAAAGTACACTAAGCTATTAAAAGCAACGAAAAAGATTTCCACGTTCTTGAAGTAAGCATTAACGCATGAACAAGTTTCATTTCGATATCCCAAATCCACACAGACTTTCTGATACACTTTATGGATCATGTTTACGTTGCACTGGGTGGTTAAAAGCCTTTGTGATTTATATTTGCGTATTATACAACGCAGTGGCTTAGTATTGAGCTAAGAATAAAATAATAAGTGCTTCATAAATTGCGTATCTTTATGAGGGGAATTTCATCTTTATAGGAACAATTTTAACCCCGAATTTGAAGGTTAATAACTTCAAAAACAATTGAATTTAAGATAAAGTGAATCCCTAAAACGTACATTGGAATTCCGGAAACGATTTTTAAAAATGTTTCGGTCATAAATAAAATAAATCCACATTTACTGCATTTATAAAATTAAACTCTTTTCAAAGTACAGTTTCATAAAAATTTGTTGTATACTACTTTCTCTTGTGCTGCATAAAAATGCATATATTCACAAGAAGAAACGTTAAGATGCCTTGCAATAACCCACTTATTCTAGGCATTACATACAACTCCATCAGCTCACCCAACCACAATAAAAAAGCTAAACAATTTTTCATTGAGAGCATTACGAAAGCTTAATGTAATCTTAAAGGCTGAAGTAGCAATTAGTTATGCCTGAGGCAACAACGGAATTGGAACTCCGCTGCCAATATTTTTGAAAGAGGATTACACCAGTCCATCCGCCTTTTGTGTCTCATCCCCGGCTCTCTGTAGTTAATAAATTAATTAAACCGCAATTAACGAAGCATGAAAAGCCATTCGGTAATAGCCGTTAAAAACTGGTGGATTGTGGTCATAAAATTCCGTAGTCACAAAGCTGACGCACGCGGACAGAACATCGAAAGAGCTTTCGTAACTGACGGAAACTGGGCCAATTAGATTCTCAAACTGGATGTAATATAATTTTCGGAGGGAATTTAATTTGACAATTTCAAGATACTTTTAATTCCATCGTAATCAGGAAAACCTGCTAAGAAATTTTTTCTCGTAATTTTTGAACCTCCAGGATCTAGTTGCGGGAAAACGAATGTGAAAGAGAAAACTATTAATACGTGTGCGTAAATAGATTTATAGGTAGATAAATAGATATATAGAAGCTTTGTTCTATAATTGGGCAGATGTTGCCGGATATCAGAACGTAGAAATATGAAAATGAATACAATTACAAGTACAATTACAAATAAAAAACAAATATATATATATATATATATATATATAACAATATAGAAAACAAATTTTCTTTGTTACTACCTAGCACATGCAAATGACATTTACATATATATATTTCAAATCCTAATACATATATACTAACTTTTAGTTAAATAAACGTATACATGAGTACGTACGCACATGTACGAGTATCTATGCATGTGTATGATGTACAAGTACGCAAGTGAAAGCGACATGGAACTTGTAAACAAACCTTTTTTGTTTAATGTAGGAGTATGTATGTATTTGGCGTTTTGGGTCGATAGTCCGACTTCGCCGGCCAGCTACCGGTGTCCCCCATGCCTGGGCTTAGTTAAATTCACATGCTTGGGGGTAAGATGGGCAGGAGGTGAACATGACATATTCTCTTCACCGTAACTAGCAAGATCCGCCTGCTTGAGATTTTCTTCGTCACACAGGTACAGAAACTGAGACAATTTTAAAGGAACCCAAAAGTCTTTTTCCCGGGAATCAAACCACGGGAAGCTAGTACGCTGTCCATGAGCCATCCCAGAGCCATCCCAGTTTACTGTAGATTAATTAAATACTTCATGTAATTTTTTTCAAGTGTCAGCATAAGAAACCTACAAGAGTTTTGCATAATTTCAGGTCCATTCTTTTACATATTACCAGATGATGATAAGTAATGAAAATAGGTACGTAAGTCCATAAGCGACCTGAGTAGCCAATATTGTAAATGAACGTGCTGAAGGAGGTCTCGGAACGAAATATGAATGTTGGTTTGTGAATGAAGTCACGTTTAGGCTCTTGAAACCGTTCCATATCACTTTGCAAGACTCTTAGTTCCATTTCTGGCCGCCTTGGTGTCACAGAGAGTTGCGTCAGTGAGCATAACTATGCCTTACATTCAGGTTGTGGGTTTGAATCCCATATAAAGCATAGTTGTGAGACGTGTTAATGAATCGTGGTTTCCGCCCACTACCCCTTTGTGCCGCCTTCCGAGCTCCAATTCTTTTTCCCTTATCCGGTAACTGTGTTAGAGTAACGAAGATGGTGTGTGAGAGTAACGAAGATGGTGCGTGGATAAGGACTTGTGCGACTTCGCGTGAATGCCTTCCCCTATCAGAGCCAAGCTCTAATGGGCCGACGAGGTGCACCTTGTCCGAGGAAAAAAGGAGATACTTGACAGTTGTGGATCTAACGGTGTATGTACGAAAGAGATGTATCAACCAGGTACGAAAGAGGACGATCTGGACACACTAAGGTGTAAAGACGTAAAATTGGAATGCCACCACAAGTTCACATTGCACGGGAGATTTTATTTTGATACAACACTGGTTTTGTTCAATTATATACGCTGTCAAAAACAAACATTTATTTATAATAATACTACAAATTCATCGATTATTTTTGTATTGTACAATTAAAAAATAATGAATATGCGTACAATTATTGTGCACAAGTATTTTAATATTATTCTGTGTCTTAAAGCCACATATCGATTTGTTTGTTTGTTTGTTTTTCAATTGTTTTTATCCATTCAGCATTTTCTGAGATGGTCCATTCCTTTTTAACTGTACCCTAAATGTGCCATTTCTCCCGTAGTAAAGACTTTTCGTTCTCTGCGATTTCAGGCACACAATTTCTTCATTTCAAAGTTTATGCATGTATTAGACATGACAATTAAAGCCTTCATTTTTTATTATCATCAAACTCTTGAAATATTGACCTTTTGAAATAAAAATATATAATAAATAAATATACAGTTAATTGGAAATTCATGTTACACATTATCTAGAAAGTAATCGATTGTTATTGAACACTTCAGTAATTTCCTGACATGTTAAATACAACAATATTTCTGAAAATAGAATTCCATACAAGATAGTAAAAACATATATTTGTATGTTTATATTTAGGTTATTTGGTCAAACACTGAAATGTAGCGCTATTGTATGGTAACAAATAGATTGGCGTCATTAACCTACTTATTTAATGTCTTCTAGAAATGAATTATTGAATGTATTCTCATTTGTTCTAGGTACGTACGTCTCTCTACGAGCGAAAGGTGATATTATTGTGGAGCTGATAAAGCCAACAGGTAAGAAATACATGCTCTTATCAGTTGGTGATGGGCGACGAAATTTTCCATCGCAAACGAGTCATGCGGAGATGACTGGCGAGGTAAAATCTTCGTGTCCCGATGGAGTATCTTATAATGCAATGTAGTGATATCTAGTAGTTAAATATATACTGATGAGAATAGAGTTGACAATCTGTCAAAGTATTGTGTCTCTCTTCGGTCTGCAGCTCTTTTCTCCGTGAAATTGATAGTATGTTTAATCTTTCTCTCGACGTTCTGCTTGTGGGAGAAACAGTATTCTTTCCCGTGACAAGATGGGCGTCCGAACCCACGGCCCCCAGTGAGTGAATTTACTCAACTGATTGTATGGAATATCGAACAACGGTATAAGAGAGCAGTCGGTAATTTCAATATTACCCTCTCAAACTTTACCATGACCTCCCACAAAAGTAATGTATCGCTTCCTTGAAGCATTTATGTTTATTGTGATATTACAAACCGATCTCTTCTGCAAAACCATAAGTGAGATTCACCTGTTTCGATTTCTTATTCCTGTTATTTTTATTGCTGGTTTCAATAAACTCTGGGCCCGTGATGTGTATCTCTGATGCTAAGGCACGGACGTTTTTAGAGCACATTCGAGGAACTCGTGAAACCCGATAGTGGAAAACGGCTTACAGAGCAGTATCTGTTTTAAAAGCACGGCTGTGAGCCATAGAGGTGGAATAAAGAATATGGTGTGTTCATTTTACAAATGCAGTAAAAAGACATTAATATTTAAGGCTATGGGTCTCAAACCTTCAGTCCTAGTAAAACAGTCTGTTATCGCATTTTCGTTTTAGTCGTCTCGGCTGCTGGGCCTCGACCATGTCTAATTATGAAAATTATTAATATTAAAGTTTCTATTATCCGTATTAGGGAAACACAAAATCATAGTTCATAAGACATTTATTTACAAAGCAACAAGGGCAGACATCTACAAATCACTGAACAGAACGAGTTCGTTGAGAAACGATATGAAACTTAAAGCAGCCTTCGGCAAAATGGACTTTTAGCTCAAGGTGAAAGGAGACATCCTTAAACCCTATTGATCACGTGACTAAGAACTTTCCGTCGTAAGGAACAACTATCAGATGAGCTTTTGCAATTGCGACCTACCAATTTTATACTATATTACGAACAAAAGAAACTTATGAAGTGTTGGATAAAGAAGTTGCATAATGTGTTAAAAGGTGTAGACATTTGGTGATACATTTGAACCACGATACGATTCAAGAGTAAAGATATCTCCATTATGCAAGAAGTTTTAGATTTTCTGGCCCTGGTGATATACAGTCTGGGATTTTGAATCGGTTTTTCTTGAAGATATAGGGAATAACTGCGTTCGTTGTGAGTATAAGACATAACCTAGCATGAAGCTATAATTTCAAGTATTTTCTTGCAAATTTCTTACCCGTTACCTTTCCAACGTTTCACATTAATTTGTGCCAGGACTATGAAGTGAGTAAAGTTTATTGTAGCTGATGCACATACCAGAATGAGTTTAACACAGTTGGAAAAATGCCACATGTCCTGTTTACTTGCGAACATTTTGCCGTTTATAAGGGGACCGTAGAAACTCTTTTGTGTATTTATGAAGGCACAAAGTCGCGCCTTAGCTCTAAGGAAAGTCGTTATGTCTTTAAGGTCCGTCACGTGACTACTATCCCATAGAATAGCTCTAAAACTCCGTAATAGGGAGTTTTAGCGTCAGGCGTAAGGAGTCATCCTTAAACTCTATTGATTACGTGACTAACAAGTTAATGTGATCGTAATGAACAACCATATTGATTACGTGACTAAAAAGTTAATGTTTTAGCAATAGCGGCATTGTGTTATGCATTATTATAAAAGAAACATTTCAAGCTTTGAAGAAAATTGCAAATTGTATGAAAGAGTGTAGGCTAGTTGTGAGATATTTAAACCATGATACGAGTCAAGAGTATTACAAATCTACGTTATGCACGGTTTCAGATTTTGTGGCCCTTCGCCATGAGTATGCAGTGTGGCCAATTTCATATCTGTCGCCTTTCCAAAATTCCCCGTTAAGTATTGCCAGCGTTGTAGAGTTGGTAAGTAATAATTGTAACTGCCTCGCATACAAGAATCGGTTTATCAGAGTTGGGAAACTGCAACCTTTCCTGTTTTTAGGCGGACATTTTGCCTTTTATAAGGTAGAGGCTCCCATAGGCGTGGCGTGCACTTCGTGTAAAGGTATAAGGTCGTACGGTACGTCTAAAGTAAGACATTTTGCCTTAAAGGTCAGTCACGGGGATTCGGTGATATAACGGGCAGCGAACAGGAATGTTGTACCCGCATTTGCGGGTTCGAAGCCGTGGATTTTTAAGGACAAAAATTCCTAAGTACGCCTTCCTTTCGGAGGAGAAGTAAAGCCGGCTGTCCCATGTAGTAGATTTACTGCAAGTAAAATATCCTCAAGCCTAAAAGAGGCTTGTTTCGTCGTCCAAGATAATACCTCCTTTCTCGGTTAGGTGGTGAATGGAGCGTAGCGAAATTTGCGTGGTTAGCCGAAAGAGCGGGCCTGATGGCCCGAGTCTCGCCACGTAAAATAAGGCACTAAGTAACTAACTAACGTGACTGCTAGTACATGGCTCTAAAACTGCCTAATGAGGCGGCTGCATGGGCGATGCGCGGTGACACTCAACAAGCGAAACGACACTGCCAGTCCACGCTTGCGGAGTGCATCAACTGATGTCACTGCAGGGTCTCTGTCCGGGAAGTCCTGGGTTCAACTCCCCACGGTGGCAGGATTTTCGACACTAGCTCGTCAGCTGGGTTGAAATGAGTCGCTGTCTGGAGGAGAATTCTAGCGGCCGGCAGTTCTGATCGGTAGTTTTCCGTGGTTGCTGCAATTAACGTCAGATGAATGCAGGAGCAGTACCCTAACAAACGAGCCAGGGACTACGCGCGATCTTTCCGTTCTTTTCCTTGTCCTATCCTCACTTATAGAAGCTTGCACTAACGTGCACTACACTACCACACATGGAGAGGGGACCACACCGGAGACCGGTCAGGAGCTCAGAGCTTGTTCCAGCTAGGGTGGTGCCCCGCTGGTGGGAGATACCTGATTGAGAGAAATCCCGCTAGCCGATGGTAGGTCGGCGCCGGATCTCGCCATCCTGTGGGGGAAGATCACCACCGCCTCCCGACGAAAAAAGCATGAACTACATTTACGGAACTAATTACCTCGGTAACTGACGTGCCCGAAATCGGTGACAACTAACTAACTAACTAACCAACTAAAGGATACTGCAAGTAGCGAGTTATTCCTCCGCGAGTAACGAAGGAGTTATTCCTTCGTTTTCACGGGTGCCTAATTTCCAAAAAATTCCACGAAGCGTAACCCCGACGATTTCTCGTTGTGAGGCAGCGCGAGGCGCGGAAGGACGTTGTACCAGTGCCAGAATGCGCTCCATAGACCGGAACGACTCGTGCGAAAGGGAGGGCTTCGCGTTCCAGAGCAAAACCGAAGGCGAAGAATAGCATTAAAAGAGAGAAGAAAGGGAGGGAGGGAGGCAGAGTGTGAGAGAGAGACAGAGAGGGGGGAGGGAGGTCCGTTCTCCGCCTCCCAATGGCCCACTTGGCAGCGGCTCGCCGCCTCGAGCTCAGTCCCCAAGGCGGGTCAAACCTTTTGGGACAGCGGCGGCGGAGTCGTTGTCGGCGGAGTCGTTGTCGGCGGAGTCGTTGTCGGCGGAGTCGTTGTCGGCGGAGTCGTTGTCGGCGGAGTCGTTGTCGGCGGAGTCGTTGTCGGCGGAGTCGTTGTCGGCGGAGTCGTTGTCGGCGGAGTCGTTGTCGGCGGAGTCGTTGTGTGCGTTGCGTGCCGATGATGTTGCAGACCATGAGACAGTAACCATGGAGGTGCGTTGTGTGCGTTGCGTGTGCGTTGACAGCAGGTAAAGTATAATTCGCAAACGGTGACTGAGTTGGTCTCAGTGGAGTGGGCGTTTGTCTCGAAGTTCCAACATTTTGTCAGTTAGCTTCAATACACATTTTACAGAGCTAGATTTTCTGTATTTCAGATTATTCATACTGCAGTAATTGTGATATGAATGACTACCTCATAATAAAGAAGCAAATGATGGTGCTCTGAGTGTAAAGACGTATCAAATTTATAAGGCAGCAAAAATTATATTTTTGTTAAATATTTGAGGCTTATCAATAGACTAGTTTTTTGTAAACAGGGTCAAATATTAGAAGTAATGTCGTGGGTTGTTCACGTACCAATTCGTACCAGTAGTTGTTGCATACGCCACACTTTCCTAAGCATTATTTTGTAATACTGTTGCATTATTTTGTAATTTAAATGTTTCACAGTAAGTTTTATCACTATATATTGAAAATCGAAATTTGTCATTTCATTCTTACTTTCTGGCTTTAAAGCGTTCCAACATACGAAAGAAAGTAGTAGTGTAGTTCTGCGGCGGAAATACACGATTTTTAGGAAAAGAACTCGTATTGCCGCTCCGTGAAAACAAAACGCTGGATAGCTATGGTTCCTTCATGTGGTAAATTACGTCCTTTAACAGATTGTGTAGTAATAATTATAGCTGTTGATAATAAGATTCAATAAAAGTAATTCTTTTTTCGTTTTAATTTAATGGTATAAAAACTTCGTGCAATTTTACCTATTATTGTCCTGTCTCTAAGAAATTTCGTTTACTGGTTGTGAAGAAACGAAACTTCAGTACCGATTTTAGAATTCTTTGAATTTTGAGAAGACAAAAAATGCAGACAACAAGTAACAAACATGTTTTCAAGAATGTTATAGTCTGTTTCTATTGTTGGTCCTGGTCTTGATCGGAGAACTCACGGCAACATACCGATGAGAGCAGCGGACTGATAGAATTCCTCCGTGGTCCGTTCAGGGATTCATGCTCAGGGAAAGATATGACAATGGCTAAGAATCCGATTAGGTGTGAATCGGTTGTGCATAATCAAATAATAGATCAAGGTCTGGAGATCAAATATTTAGGAATAAAATTAACAAGCTCAGGACAAACGGAGAAAGAAATTAAAGAGAAGATAATAAAGGGTAATAGGATCGCTGGCTGTATCAACTGGTCAGTATGGTATACTAAACATCTAAAACAGGACTCGAAGATTAGAATATATCAATCAATAATTAGATCAATATTAACATAAGCAGGAGAAGCAAGAAGCGAAACAAGACGCACCAACAACAACTTGAGGTCGCTGAAATGAGAGTTCTGAGAAAAATTACAAATCACACACTACTGAATGAGGAAAGAAACAGAAACATCAGGGAAGAGTCAAAATGAAGCCCATTACGGAATGGGTAGCTGACCGAAGAAAGGAATGGAATGATCATATTGGAGGAGAAAAGAATCGTGAGGATTGTTAGATTGATTGATTGATTGATTGATTTTTTTCATGTTTCCGGGCGCGTCAACTACTTCGGTCATTAGTCCCGTTAGTGTAGTGCATGTTTTTTTTTGAGAGATGGCGGTGATCTTCCGCCGCTGGATGGCGAGATCCGGCGCCGACCTACCGTCGGCTAGTGGCGTTTCCCCCTAACCAGGACTCTCCTACCAGCGGGCACCACCCCAGCCGGGAGAGCTGTAAGCTCCCGACCGGTCTCCCGAAATATGTGGTAGTGTAGTGCATGTTAGTGTGTGTGTAAGGGGAGAGGATAGGACAAGGAAGAGGAAGGACAGATCGCGCGCGGTCCGTGGCCCGTTTGGTAGGGTACTGCTCCGGCATTCGTCTGGTGTTGATCGGAGAAACCACGGAAAACTACCGATCAGAGGATCCGGCCGCTAGAATTCTCCTCCAGACAGCAGCTGAATTCGTCCTAGCTGACAAGCGAGTGCCGAAAACCCTGCCGCCGTGGGGAGTGGGAACCTAGGAACTCCCGGTTAGAGGCGCTGCAGTGACATCAGTTGATGCACTGAGCTACCGCTACCGGTGAAGATTGTTAGAGATGAGAGACCGAGGATAAGAAGAGAAATTGGCAGACCAAGGAGCAGATGGAAAGACACGTTATAATTCTTGGAAAGGAACAAGTCTTATACCTTTTAAGATGAAGAAGGAGAAGCCCATTCAGGAGCCATAGTATCGCGGATCAGTCACCTATGCGCCCTACTCCAACGCTTTCATTCGCCAGCCTTCGCCTTTCCTCCGCCATTAGTGGTCTGCTTGCTACCAGGAGAAAGCGGTTTGCGAGTCCTGGGCACGGACCCATTGCCTGCCGTTAAATCGTGACCAAAAGACTATCGCCCCGCGGGCTTCGCCAGGCGACGAGTACTCTCGCTACGAGGGGTCCCCGGATCGCATCCCTGTGAGGAATTCAAGTCGGGCAAGGACCGGGTCATGAATCGACCTCAGCCGGCAGCAGTGGGACGTTCACAGAGAGATGAGTAGAACCACCTAAGCGTTTTGGCCTCTGCCCGAAAATGAGAGAGATAAGTAAAAAAAGTGGTTTAAATGGAACTGTTCCTGAAAGCAATTAAATGGTGAAGTAAACGATTTGTAGTAAACAATTTTAAATGACAACCCTCACATATTTCTCACTTAACAAACATAAATATGACGCCCATTTATTCGTTATTAATGTGCAAGTTTTATTATGCACTGTTTTCACGTGTTCCTAGGTAATCAATAAAATTTCAGTATTCAACTCTCTCCGTCCGTTCCACATTTGTCTGCATGAGCAATATTTTTAAAAGAATCTGTCCTCCTAGCCCAGATGCTTGTCGTGGACCTCCGGGCCGACACATTACTCCGTCCACAGCGCCCTCCCCGCCTCTTCGCCGCCTCCGTGTGGGGGCGTTTCGCGCGAGTTCAATCAGCCCACAAGCGGACCCCTCGCGCGCTTCGGAGCTATTATTCCGCCCCCCGCGCGCGGCCATTTCCATTTTGATGCAGGCCATCTTGTGGCGCCAGCGAAGGAGATTGCGGCTCGCGTGAGACCCGGGCCCACGCCCCGGGACGTGAGAGCGTTCGGAATATGCAATACTGTCGCACAATAGGAACCGCCCGGAAAAGATGCAAATATTACGACTGTCTTTCTCGTCATCTTTCTCCAGTTTTTACCCTTTCTTCTTCTGCTCTTTCCCCAGATTCTGCTCATTTAGATTCTTCCTATCCTTTATAACCTTCTTCTTTGGAATATGAAAAGATTTCGAACGATATGGTCCGTCCGGAATACTTGTAGAAGGAACAATGCGACTGTTTTCTCATTCTCTTCCTCTTCCTTCTGTTTCTACCTCTACCTCTGTTCTTTCACCACCTTCTGCCTCTTTTCGTTCTTTCTACTCTTTCATCATCTTCTGCTGGTCCCTGACCTTTTAATTTTTCTTTTCCTTCTCGTTCTCCCTTCGCTTAATTTTTTAATTTTATTTTTTCTCTCTGTTACTTTTATTCTTCTATTCCTTCATCTTTCCCTCCTTTTTCATTTGATTTTCTTTCTTCTTCTTTTTCTTCTTCCTCTCCTCCTTCCTTCTGCTTGTCCGAATTCTTTCTCGTGCTATTTCACCGAGATATTTTTTTTACTTAATCTTTTTCTCCTCCTCCGTCATTGTTTTCAACTCCTGCTTCTTTTGAAACAATTTTTATATAAGTGTAACTTTGGCACCTAGATTGTTACAGACTTGTTCCCAAAGTGTTGTATCTATGATTCCATTTCCAACAAATAAAACATCAATTTCGCCTATCGACAGCATCTTTGAGAACTAGTGGAGAAACTCATTTTCTTGCATTATTGTGAACGGTTCCATGGTATCACAATATTGCAATTTCTACCCTGCTAACATGTCAGCCATCAGAGGAAAAAGTCCAAACCAATTCAAACGTAGCGCCTGCAGTGCGAATCAGCATTTATTTCGACAGCCAGGAACAGCAGCACTTCTTACTTCTTCAAGAAACAAACACGGGTAAAAAGCACAAGTGTTACCTGTTGCAATTCGCCAACAACACTAACCTAGAGCAGATAAGCAGGAAAACATCGTATATACAGCACAACCTTCAAAATAAACAATTTTGCTCTCCTGACTTTCACTTAATATATCTCAGGCCTTAGATAATATATGGTGTTATAAGGGTCTCTTGTATAAACTTAAACTCTTATCTACCGCACTCATTTTTTGGCATTTTCCAATCCTGTCTTTCAGGTCGATATTTACAAATTAAAACAAAAATAAAATCTCAGATCTCCTTCCTATAAAATCCTGAGTGCCCCTAGGTACCTGGCTTGGACTAGTGCTATACGTGTTACACACATCGGATATTCCGGAAACTATAAATATAATTATTGGTACTTTTGCCCATTATACAACTATTTTTGACTAATGATTTTTTAATACAATCCGCGAGAAGCATCACAAAAACTACAAGATCACCTTGTCGCTCTAGAAGAATGGTATAGCAAGTGTAGAATCTAAATAAATAAGAACCAATCAGCAAACAGCACATTTCCTCTTCGGAAAGTGAGAATTTATCTAATAAAGTTTCTCCAAAATTCATTTTTCAGTGAAAGCTCAAAGTTCCGGGTTTTCAGAAACGTACAACTACCATCTTGGTTGTTTTTAATTATTATAAATTGTGTAATTCTTATGTTATTTACTTATTGTCGTGTAAATTGTATTTCTTTTGTCTGTGATATCTGTAAACTTCACATTTGACACTGATATGGAAATTGAAAATATTGTCATCTTTGTTTTTCAATCTTATTATGTTACCGCACTTTTGCAACCTCCGTGTCACTTCTTATCATTACGCAATTTTTATTCTTATTGTATAGGTTTGTTATTTAATTTCTTTATCTTTGTATTACCATTGTCTTTTCTAATTAATGTATGTATTCTTATATTTTCAATTATTGACAATGCCCTCGGCCTTCAGCCGCCATCCTGATTGAGATTTTCTGGGTTTACTCAATCGCTTAAGGCGTATGCCGGGAAGGTCCCCAGTTTGTTCTCCCAGAAGTAAATCTAAAGTTCCTGCCCTCCTCGATCTTATCCTCTTCATAGTATAAGAAATATTGTAAATATTTCATGTGGTTAGGCGGAAGAGCAGGCCTAATGGCCTGAGCCTCGCCACTAATAAAGATAATTTATTATTATTATTATTATTATTATTATTATTATTATTATTATTATTATTATTATTATTATTATTATTATTATTATTATCTTCATCTTTTAAAAAATTGCTCCAAATTGTTTTCTTTAAACTTTTCGTACGGATAGTAAATTCCACTGTTTAAGATGACACAATTAATTTTGCTGTATTTTGTTTCTTTTCAAAAACTGCATTACATTTTTTTAAAGGTCTCTCACGCCCTTAACTTCACATTTCTAGAAATGTGTATACATTATTCCATTTGTGTGTGGAAGTGCTTCAAATTATTACAAATAACGTTTTTCCATAAACTCAAAACATTTCTATGAAAAAGAGCTTCAAATTTCGCATTTACAGTAACACATAAACGTAATTTTCTTAAAAAGTGCTCAAAAGTTTTCAACAAAAATGTCTTTATAGAACAAGGTTTTACTCTTATATAATATTCTTAAAGTAATACTTCGAATATACTATTCGGAAAACGAAAAAATGAAAAAATTTCAAAAAATATACTTTGGGCGGCGATAGATGGCAGCTAGCAAGTGTTTGTGGTAAATCCGAAAAGCTAGCCGTGACCAAAGAAATTAGAAAACTAACTAGTTCGAGAAAGCCTGTGCTATTCTGAAGCATTACTAGTTTCCCTTTGTAGTAGTTTCTGCGTATGCAAATATTGTGTGTCTTAGGGTTGATGACAATTGAAAATCTGTCTTAACATTGCCATAGATACGTGATGTGATCGTATATGGAGAGGATAGTTGATTTTATAACCTTTTATTATTTTGCTAGGACTAATTTATCTTACAATATACGATTTCTAAAACACGTGTTCGTGAGGACAAGACAGGATATTTTGCCACAGGAATACAAGTATGTACAGCAGATCCAGTTCATCGTCATCACGAGGGAGTTCTCTCCTAGACTCTTACGACAGGAGAAAACGCGACACAATCAGTATGAAATTGAACCCAATGGAACCGAAAACTCTTGAGCCGTCATACTTCGGTAACGAAAGCGGATTAGCGTCATACATATCAAGCATATTGAATAAATGGGTGAAATCAGTGTACCCAATCGCGGAGAAGGAAAGAATTTCAGAAAAATCCCTCCAGGTGAAGTCATCTGCCGCTTTGCGTACTGTGAAAAAAGCGTTGCCTTCGTTGCAACGGTTGTCCTACATAGAAGCGGCGATGCACAGAAGGCCACCAAAAACTACTCTATCAACTCAGCTTTCGGAACTTGAAGCGGTAGCCATTCTCACGGTGTTTGAAGACATTTACCCTAGTATTGGAATTCTAGAAACGTCTATTCTTGATGAGGATGGTGAAACGTCAAGACTTCTTTCGTATCGGACGCTGCTTGAAAGGTGAAGTGATTCATTTTGTTTTGCTTCTATATAATTGTATTTATTGATGTATACGTTGTGAGAGACAACTAACCCACAAAATTAAAAATATCGATTTATATTCGTATTCAATTACATACTGAACTTGTTAAAAAATCGTTGTTTTGAATTTTGTGTGTTAGACCACTCTCTAACTGGATGCCACAACTACAATTTTTACTATTTAATAATAATAATAATAATAATAATAATAATAACAATAATAATATTTTTATTATTACTATTTATTATTATTATTCTAGAAATTTTTCATGTTTTTTTGTCGATTCAATGAAAAAATTTCCTTAGTTTGCCAACGTTTTGGAACTTTATTCTTCCCTCATGAGGGCTATTAAACACAAATTTACACTGTTACTTCATCCAAGTTGGATATATTACATAAAAAGTAAATAACCCTTCCACAATGATAAACTAATATATTAAGTATAAAACAGTAAAATTACTTATAAATTATAATTCAAATGCAATAGATTATGCATTTTCTGTCCTTAAAACCCACCTCGCTAACGTTGGATATTTAAGAGCAAAATAACATTCATCAGAGTCACCTGCACGAAAACACCTCCACTCTCTCTATGATGATGATGATGATGATGATGATGATGATGATAATAATAATAATAATAATAATAATAATAATAATAATAATAATAATAATAACTGTACTTGAAAATTCAAACTTTAAGTTGTACTATGACAGAGAAATTATTACAGATAAAACTATTCACCATAATAGACCAGACATAACTTTTGTAGATAAACAGCAAAAGATTGGCTTCCTGATTGACATAACTGTTCCACAAACAGCTAATCTTCAAACAGCACATGCAGAAAAAATAACAAAGTATACAGAACTAGCAGCTGAAGTCAAGGCACTATGGCATCTCCAAAAAGTTCATATTGTTCCTCTGGTCATTTCGTGTACAGGAGTTATACCAAATAACATTCATAAAAATCTGGAACTTATTCAAATACCAAAATATACCTATAAAATTATGCAAAAATCGATCATCTTAAACACATGCAGGATTGTTCGAAAATTCCTAAATTGCGACGAAACATGAATTGACCTGTGTCTTGGTTATTAACCCGACACAAAGTCAAATAAAAATCCGGTGAATACCCAGAAAAACAATGTGTAATAATAATAATAATAATAATAATAATAATAATAATAATATTTAATTGACTACAATTGGCTGATTGCCAGGTCGTAACCGTAACCTACAGATTTACAATACATCTACATTTACAATAAAACGATTTACAGTATGGTTCGAAGAATGAAGAAGGCAATTGCGGCAGGTCGTGGAACTAAGGGTTCGCTGTCGAAAGTCGCGAGGAGCGTGAAGCGACTTGCCCAGGGGTGTAGCTTGGGAAATGCGAGTTCTCGTCGGGGCGTGACACTTCGCGGGCAGGCAAGACGCCTCGCATGAAATGTTATTAAATTTTGTAATAGTGAAAAACAGGGACTAAAATACCTCTAGGAAGCATAATAAATCGTGCAGCTGCAAGCTTAAAGCTAAGAGAAACGCAATAACCAAAATTCGCAAAGAAGAACGTGAAGCTGAGAGGCGTGCTTTTAATAACATCGCAGAAAGGAAAGTGAAACAAAAAGAAAAATTGTTGTGGATGAAATGGACAAGTGCATTGTTAGACTCAGCTTTTAGAATATTATGAAGTCAAAAAAGGAAGTTCTAACGTGAAGAAAATTGTATAATTTTTTAAGAATGAATTACAATTTTCTGGAAATAAACGTTCAGAAAAAATATGAAATCTGTAGGATTTGCATTTAAAAAGTTCAAAAACGCTTGAAGACTTATTTGTGAACGTGACCGCGAAGACATTGTGGCTGGAGCTTTTTACTTTCACTCCTTAAGAAATAAAGAGCCAACAACAACGGCGAGGAAACTCTTTCGACTTCAGAGCCAGATGATGCTTCTTCGGAATTAACTGATGAAATGTAAGATCAGAGGCACATGCAAGATTTGCTCTCACTATTTAATTTTTATCCCTTTAAGTTGCTTTTTTTAAAACTTTATACAGTTCTAGTACAAGGGCACAATAACAAATATTTTCTTTTCATATCGAATATTTAGCACTTGTACATTGAATTTAAACATTTAGTATTCATCATCATTCATCTTTTTTTAGACTTTTGTTAGGTATGCAATAAAGTACCAAGACATTAACTTTACTGTCATAAATATCTAATATAATACCATAAATATTCTTCATAAATGCATATCATAAATATTCTGCATTATAGTGGTAGTTGCTTCTTGCATAAAAAATAATTTGATTTGATATATATTCTGAAAAACTACTTACGTTAAATGCATTGATTTGTATTAATGTTACAGTACAAATTTTCTCATCATCCAGGGAATTCGATCGACATTTTGAATCATTATGCAGAAAAAAATAAAATTTTATTTATTCCAATATGAGATGCAGACGTGTCCAACCAAATACAGTTAAAACGTTCATTGTTAAGATACCAGATTCGTGACGAAATAAATCGCACATTTTCCCGCAACCGTTTGGCACGGTCTCATTTTTATTTATTTTGAGTTGAGTATCCTTATATCTCCGTCTCTGTCGCTTCGGCTGTAAACACAGATAGTGGCGCCCTCCTGTAAACATTATTCTCAGCTTGGTCGAGTAATACAACACAATAAAAGAAATTACAACTACGTCTACTAGCTCACTCTGTCACTGGATGCCTCAACTAAAATTCTCACTATTTAATAATAATAATAATAATAATAATAATAATAATAATTATTATTATTATTATTATTATAACAACAACAATTAAATTTTAATACTTATTATTATACGTATTATTATGTATAATAATAAGTATAATGATAAGTATTATTATTATTATTTTTATTATTATTATTTGTATTATTATTATCATTATTATAATTCTAGAATTGCTTCATATTTTTTTGGTCATTCAGTGAAAAAATGTCCTACTTTGCTAATATTTTGGAACTATTCTTCCCCCATCAGGGCTGTGGAATACACATTTATACTGTAACTTTATTCAAGCAGAGTATATTATTTAAAAAGTAAATAATCCATAAACAATCTTAATCAAAAGATGGTAAAATAAGAGAGCTGCCTTTAGATCAACAAAAGCAACCGTTATCATTAATAATACTTTGTACATAAAAATGCTCATATACACACATGAATTTCGTGCTGACTATTCATATACAAATGTACATCTTATTCATTACGTACCTGCATACATACAAGTATATGTACCCATTATATATACATTTACACAATCATGCATACACGTAGATACACATAGTATACATGAATACATGTACACATCGTACATTATGATAAACTTACATGTATTTAAATATAGAATCTTACACTTTTGTTTAAATACAGATATATCACAAAAACATATACAGCTAGTATCTGATTTAATGATGCAGATTGGGAATAGACGGAATCTATTTGTGTTGTCACGACTGAGCACATGACTCGGATGTTACTGGAGTAAAATTGTCTGGATCAAAACAAACTTTTCTTATCGGTTACTTTTCTGTGCCAATTGTTTGATTTGCATCGGTTGTTAGTGCACATGAAAGTGAGACATCAATTGTTATTCTGTGGAAGAAAGATTTTATCCCGAGCGGTGTCAGTTCATTTAGCTGTCAAATACGAAAGAGTTTCCTATTTACACCGACATCTTGTGAACATTGTTTATGAAAATAATCCTAGTAAAAATAGACTTTCTCAAACACATTTTTTCACTGTGCTAAAAAATTACATTTAAGAAGGGTCCCGTTCCCTATGCATCGACGAGAAAAGCACTATTACCTTTGTCGATGACCTATAAAGCACTATAATAATGAAATAATGACACCTACACAGTTAGCTGAGATCGTTAATGTAACTTACGATTGTGTGTGCAGTTAAAGGATATCGACACACTAGAACACACCATTCAATAATTCTAACGGTTTTATCATGATGGAAGAATTTATTTCCTCTCCAAATTCAAAGAGATTTATTCTATAGATTGGTAGTTTTATGTACTATATTTATGATTTTTTTCAAGTCAACATATTCTATTTTCTAGCTGTCTATTCGCTTATTAGATGTCATTTGTGTGCCGATGTGATCTCGTAGTTTTTACGTGAGCACAACGAACCAAGCAAAACGATCATGAAAAAGTATGACCGACGCTGTGGAAATAGGAAGCAGAGGCATTGCCACGATTATGACAACTTGAGTGCTGGCAACTGAAAGACCCAAGACCTGGAGGATGCCGAAAATTTGTTTGACCTAGTGAACATGAGACTTCCTTCCAGCTTTTCCCGCCCTCATACTTCCAACGCAATGGACGTCCGTGAATCGCGCCTTCATTTTCTTCTGGAGTGTAGTGAAGGTCACGCGTAGTTCTTCGCAGAAACGATGATACTCTCAAAATCACTAATTTCGGAATTATTTGAAGTGGTGCAAACAGCAAGTAAATGATCAGCCCTCATAAGGTATTCGCAGTCAGTGGCAGATCCGGGGGGGGGGGGGGCACTAGTATAGTAATGGGCACAGAAACTGTAACGGGGGAAGAATAAGATTTTCAAACGTCGAGAGGCTCTCTGCATGAATTCTCTCTGTCGTGTGTGTCTTAAACTTTCCAACCCCGGAATAGCGTCCCCGTAGTGAGCGTAGGTACATTTCAGAAGTTAGTAGTGTTCTCTACGTATCACATGTGCACCGAAAAGTTGTGGATGCGTTACCAGACGAATGTTCCGTTCGAATGTTCCAACATTAGTGGATTGTCTGATACGGCCAGAAACACCAAAAAGGAAAAACAGACGTAATGCTAAGCAAATACCGTATGTGATAACGTCCAAGCAATGAAAAACCCTCCATAAGGAAAGAGCAGCTGAAAACAAATGAAGGAAGGGCGGGGGAAGAGAAAAGGAAGAAAAAAGTCCGTGACAACAACACAGAAAGAAGGAAGAAGAAAAAATTGTATGGCAGTTTTGCATGTACAAAATGAGAGCACTAATTACAATATGACTATATCTAAATGTAAGAAATTGTTTATTTGGATATGACAGTGAAGGAATATACAAGCAGAATGATAAGCAGAAAACACACCATCTAGATGAAACTAATAATCGGGCTAACCTCAGGAAAACGAACGTAAATTCCGCACAAAGAATGTCATATTCATTAATTCAAGGTTTAAACACACTTATAGGGGACGAAAGAAATAGTAATTTGTCAGGCGAGCACTTCTAGACATTTACAAGACGGAATGAAGCAGCTACAAGAATATCTCTTCCAGAAGTTCACGGAAGTATTTTCTTCAGAAGTGCTTCCAGTGTGGGAACAATCAATTTTACTGAGTGCCCATCACTATATTACAAAGTGCCTATGATAGTCTTGACAGTGCCCATCACTATATTTTCTGCCGTATTTTAGTTTTAGATTTTATAAAATGTGAAGTATAATGTTCAACGATTTAACTTATTAGCCTAATAAATGTATACACGTGTAGTTGTTCATTTGCAAACCGTGGATTTTCTATTGTTAAAACAAAAAATATACATTTAATAAAACTTATTGATTGCCCTTAAAGTACCCATAACTGTGTGCTCTACCATATGTTTATGTTTTAACAAAAATCTATGATTCATCCCGCCTACAAAATGTCAAAGTAATGGCGTCAGGTAACGTTACAGGAAACAAATGCTAGAAAAACTTAGTTAAACCTCTTTACAGTATGTTTCTATACTTAAAAAAAACTATCATATATTCTTATTGACAATTTGACGCTTTATAGGAGTAAATCTCCTTTTTCTGTAATATTTAACAAGCATTTTGCACATTTGATAACGTATTTCTGATCAGGTTTGAGAAACTAATAATGCTTTTGTGTCACTACACAGATTTTACGGCAAACCGTATGATCTTCCCTTAATCGCCGGGCGATATGACGTATATGACGCTGCAAGAGAGACAAAACGCAGAGAATGGTAAACATTTGACGTACATAAGGAAGTACGAATTCGCACGTACCGATACGTTCTCCGTAACTCTCACCTGTTGCAGCGTAAAAATTACAAGAATTTTAAAGGAGACTACGAAAGAATTACTTAAAGAAGGTTCATATACCGTTCTTCAGCACGCTGCACTCATACCGTTTCTCGAAGAGAGGGAAGAAAATGATTTAATCGACGGTTACAAGGAGAAAATAAGAAACATTAACTCGATCCGAGAAACAATAAAAAACTTTCGGGCAGTTAGTCGAGCCAAATCAGACACTCACAAGAGTCAACGGTGCAGAGTGAAGGTAATGTGTCTTTAAACACTAGCACAAATACTCCCATTTATGGTATCGTTCGTTTTAACTGTAGTGAATTATCAAACATTATTTGAAACATCTTTTACGTTCTCGTATACGTACGTATGTACGGAGTAATATACTTATTATAGAGAAAGTTATGTAATGCTATAGAAAATCGATTTCGAGATTTCAACGGACACACGCTTTGGGGTCCCCGATACTGAATTTTTTTTTTCAAACCGTCCGACTGTCTGTCCAGTTTAGGAACAACACCTGTGCCTAAACTACTACTAAATTTTATTATTAATATTATTATAAAACCAAAGAAATGGGGATATTGTTACTCGGGTTGAAAGAAAAAATCATATTTCCTTGTTTATGTGGGTGGGCCTTGCGATAGAACGTCGGAGGAGGCAGAGAAAAGTCTTATATACAAGAATTTAGAAGTCGAGATCAGCCGTATGTGGGGGCATGAATACATAGGTCGTCCCGATAGTTATCTGAGCGTCGATATGTGTTACGTATAATCTAAGTAAGGTCTAGTCTAAACACCCAAATTACTCGAATGTCTGGGAAGTACAAAACGTACTGTTAACAACCCATGCATTGCGGGTAGTTTCATATAGAGGCCCCAAGAGAGGGGGGGGGTATTAATAAAACCGAGCAATCACTGTAAGTAAATACTAGAGAGAAAACTTTCACAATTTCTCTCGGTGTGAGTCATTACTCAGATTCTTATGAATATAGTGTTATTCTCTCCTCAGAGTAATTGCTCTCGTCAGATGTGCAGAATTGTGCAAATACGTCATCCATGGAGATTTTATATAGGAATCATTGAATGCTCTTTAGACATATTGGAGATCCGACACTTTCCTACACAGACACTGTGTATTATCTATCAGCGCTATCTGAGCTATAACCATTGTATTTGAATGGTGATATGTACGAAGAAATGAAGTCACAAAGCTATGTAGACTTTGTTGGTTTGCTCAAAGAATTAAGTTTAGTAAAACCCAAGATTCGGAGTGCAGAAACCGCAAGACGGAAGTATTCAGAATCCGAAGTATTCAGAGTGCATGTGGCAAATACGGTCTTGATTTCGCGATTTAATATTAAACTAACGGTGCTACAGAATGGCACAGACTTTCTCGTACTAGTTATTTTCCTAATATGCTTCGTCTGGTTTTGGGTTTTGTCCCCATATCTGCTCTCGTCTGGTTCCTACCGGTATCAAAAGAAATTGTAGCAATTTATTAATACAGAACATTTTTGCGCTTAATTTATAACTCGTGTAATGTTCGAAAATTGAAGAGTTCGACGAAAATGGACCGTTATTTAAGTGTACTTTGCTCTATCCGAGGAAAAAATTAAAAGAAAATTTTGGAGTGAGTTTTGAGAACAAACATTTTAATTCGCCTTTACTTCAAATATTATTGAAGCAGGGAAAGCAATACATAATAACTATGCTCTAACTACAAACGATGCAAAGATGATGAACGCAAAATATAACTGTGAAGTTTCAATTAATCTACTCAACTACTTACTTACGTCGTAGCGGTTTTATAAATAGTATGCAGGAATAATGGGTATAACTTGTGGAACCACGATCAGCATACGATTTCAGTAATAAAATCCAACATTTTCTATGTACATCCTTCAACGGATGTACATAAAGTTACTACGTAAGTAATACAATATGATGACACTTAAACCAGGGCACAAGACCTCCAATAATCTACGCAGGTATCGTTATGGATTTAATTCGGTGACTGACGATGATTCGTCGATTCATTCGCATTGTTAGATTGAAAAAGTTTTCCATGTTACCATGAAGTACGGACTGATATACGAACGTTTTGCCGTTAATCGATTTTTCGGTATGAAACACCCACAAAACATGAATTCTGACTTCTGACTATAGAAACAAAATTTATATTTTTCGTTATTAGGACTCGGCGATATAGTCCTAACAATCTGACTCTGAAAAAACTTCCAGAAGTGTTTTTCTCAACGGTTCAATGTGTTTTTGAGGGTGCTGAATTCGAATTTGATGTATGACCCCTCAAAAAAGGTCGGCTTATCAATGAATATATTGGTTAGGCGGAAGAGCAGGCCTTACGGCCTGAGCCTCGCCAGAAATAAAGACATTATTATTATTATTATTATTATTATTATTATTATTATTATTATTATTATATTGGAGAGTATAGTCGATAAACCATCAGAATATATAACTAGAGCGCCTCCGCGAGATAGGGTCCCTGGACAGAGCTGTTCTCCCGCTTTGGCCAGAAGTCCAAAAAGCAGCCGTTTTTTTTTCAGGGCTCTCGAGCGCCTAAGCCAGTTTTAAGAAAATTAAAGTTAATATATGTATTTTGTAGAAAATGTTATTGACTTCGTTTTATAAATAACAATTATATCGATAAAACGCATAGTTTTGAAGATATTATCGATAAGCTAAAAAAGGGACGAAATTTGAAGAGATGTTTTGCAATTTTCTCTGTCGAGCCGACCTTCTTTGAGGTAGGGAACATGAAATTCAAATTTAGTACCCTCAGAAACCTAGAAAGCCGTGAGAAACAAATTCCGCATTTTTTTCTGCATCGGGCCCTTCTGAGCACTAATTCACTGGACTATTTACAGTTTTTCTATCGAAAATTCGCCGTTTTCCGGCGCGCGATCACAATTCTTTCTCTTCTTACGAAGTAAGTGCGAGAGAGAAAAAAACTATGAATTTTTGCTCCATAGTTATAAGAAATTTATTTGCATCGGTTAAAGAACTACAGATATCATTTTAATATTGCTAACAAAATATCAACCCTCGTCCATGGTTCTATTCCTACCACAACTAGCAAAAGGAGCCTTCAACAATGCATGTGAAAAGTGAAGCTACATTAATGTCCAGAAGCAAAACAAGGTGACATCTCAGCATTTGCTGAAGGGATCAGGGATACTGGACGAAAATGTGATCAGGAGAAGGTCATTGAACCTGAAGCTGAAGTACATTACTTGTTAAGTCATAGTTTCTCATGCAGTACAAATGTTAGAGTAGCAAATTTTTTTTTACCGAAGAGCTTTTCAATTAAAGTATCCCCCCAATTGATGAGTTATGAGAGGGGATACTGCTATCCAATCGGGAGTTTTAATTTTTCAAACTAAAGCTCCCATCTCGATCAGGTTTTTCGTCCAGTTTCCCTGATCCTGTGAGCAAATGCATTGACCCTTTGGTTTGCTGTTGGTTATCTGTGCAAGTCTTCTAGAATTCAGTGGTAAATAGAATTATTCAAATTATCGTTCTCCATGTTGTCGCGGCAGGAAGTATTATTCCTTGACGAAAAAACTATCATTTCTTTCTGTATTCAAAATTCAAGTAACATTTGGCTTACGGTAGGGATCACAGAATTTTGAAAACGTGCACAGAATTCAATTCTCCCCATAGCACGTCACACACAGTTTTTAACAGTTTTGGACGTAAAATAAATAAAAAGCTCCCGATTAGATAAAAGAGCTTCCTCTTTTACCTCACCAAATGTAGAGAAATTTTAATAGAGGATAGTTAATACTATTTTTAAATAATTTCGAATTTTGTCATAAGCATCAGCAACAGACATAATCAGATTACAATAATGTATATAAGTGGCGGTTATCACGAATTTGTATATTCTGATCCGATGAAATTCCATCGCCAAAAAATATCAAATTGAATCTGCTTCTGTAAGCCTAGTATTGCGGCATGTAAAGAGTTTTGAAGAAACATAACGTGGTGATGCTAAACCAGGATATCTGCTTTAGGATTCAAGTTTATCTTCCTATTTTTTGGTAATTTGTTTTATCATCACATGTTCGATGCTCCGCGATCACTATACCTCATCCATCCATTTGTAAATGTGTAAGCGTTCATTAAAGCATATTTGTATACGTCTGTATATTTCTATGTGGTCTGTACTTTGGGTTAGATTGGCCTTGTTATTATTTTCATTTTTTACTTTCTTGTATACGTACGTAAATACGGAGTATATACTCTATACCTATTCTATATACGTAGTTTAGAGAAATTTATGTAATGCTGCGGAAAATCGATTTCGAGATTTCAACGGTAAAATGCGTTTTCTTTCTCCAAAACATCAATTTAAAATTATGATTTTTGGTAAAAATAGGACAACAATTTCGTATATGTGGTAGAATTTCATTAAAATTATTTATAAAAAAATTGAAAATATTGACATACATAGAACATTGTTGAATATCCTAGGTGTTGAACGTCTAGTTGAAAGCATGCTCGAGGGTGACAAGATGCAGTAGTATGTTCAGAAATCAAATTTATTATTACAACATAAGAAGTTATTATCTCCTGTTAACATCAGATTCGAAATTAAATTTGTTACAATGATCTGTATCAAGAATTGCACATAAGTAGAAAGACAGATCCACAGACCCCGATGTTCAGTTGTTGAGTTAATATTTATATACTTCTGGCAGTAAAGGTATTCCTATGGAACGAAATTTGAGCATTCTATTCAACCAATTTCTTGTTCTTTTCTGTGAATAAAGGATAGTGGTCCCAAGATTTGTTATTAACCACCCTTATTAATACGTTTTATGGTAAAACAAACAAAGTTTAATAATATCTTAAAATCAATACAATTCTAACAGCGTCTGTTGTTGTTTTTTTCTTGCTATTTCATCACAAACAGAAATGCAAGGATGTTAGGTAAATAGTGTGCCTGTTAATAGTGATAGTATTGTTTCAGAATTTGTGAACTTCTCAATTAATTAGCCTTAAAAAATAATTACTGAACATGAAACAATATTTTCTAGATTTTTAATTTTCCATATCGCGCATGTATATTTCTGATCTGATGTAAAGTTTCTATAGGCTTGTTTGTGCGATGTAATTGCGCGTATTTGGCTAGTTTGACAACTTGTCTAAAATGTATTAATTGTTGACGGAGATGGGCCATTATTAAAATTTGCTGAACATAAATATAGAGCATAAAAGACACAATTCAAAATGATTTCTCAGTGAAAACTGAATATTACATACAAATATACAAGTGACGTTATATTTTTAGTTAATATTGACCCAAAAAAAGAGAGATTAATATAAAAAACAGATTTAAGCAGTGCCCTTACCTTCCGCAAAATATTTTTAATTCGTATATTCAGACATCTGTCTTCTCCCGCAGATTTTTTTTTCAAAATGTTGTAGTTTATAAATATTTCAAATATTTTCATATTTAGTTTTTAAAGTGAAAAGAGTTACATTATACTTTCGTTTTTGAATTAATATTCTCTTGTTCTTAATATTATTAAGGGACCAGGTCTATCAGACTTGCAGTTTCTAACCCTGAATAAAATGCAAACGGCGTCTGCAACTGTTTAATTATGACACCTTGCTTTTCCTAGTCTACTAGTTGTGTTTTCTCAGAACGTTAATATAAACCTTATATTCTTTAGGGATATTGCCGGAGAATGGTATACTTTAATGGTATAGAAGACGAGTATATGGATAAATGGATTAATTCTCGAAAGTTTCAAAATACGTATCGCCTGAAGCGCGAAGAAGTTCAAATGGAAAACACTGTCGAAGATCTTCATGAAAACATTAAACATACAATTTATGCCCATCAGAATATTATGACATACTATCGTAGAACTTTAAATGTAAGTAACGTTCGTCGTGTAACAATGACAACTCCCATTCATAAATTTATCTCCTAAAACTCACAAAGGAAATTATTTTTTTTAGAATATACTGGATAAGATAGATAAATTTGATCAAAGGCATGAAAAGGACAAAGAAACTGTGGAGTTCCTTTCAGAAGGACTGAAAATGGAAATAAAATCGACGGAGTATTTAAAAGAAGATGCCAAACACGCTGTGAGTATGTCTCATTTCTTTCACGGACAAACAGGCTGCTCAAGGACATAATCCCTCAGAGTTCGTCACTACCCTCTCAGCCACAGCATTACCTCTTATGAAGTTGAGCGGAAAAAAATTGGGATTTTAACCAAAGTTAGTATGTCCTTTGCCCATTATTTGCCCAGGTTTGCCCACCAAAAATTTTCGTTTGCTCACCCTCAGAAAGGAAGTTAAACGGAAAATAAATTTTCGGGCCAACTTCACGCTGGCCGCAAAAAATCTAGGATTTGAACCAAATTTGGCACAACGTTTGCCCATCGTTTGACCGGTTTTTCCCCACCAAAATGTTTCGTTTGCCCACCCACACAAAAAACGTTACTCGCAAAAACATTTTTTGGGACAAATCCATGTTGACCAAAACAATTCAGGTATTTTAAATATTTGTTAAATATTTCGCCCAGGTTTCCCCACCAAAAATGTTGGTTTGCCCGCTACTAGAAAAAAATTAGTCGAGAAAAAATTTCGAACTAATTTCAGGTAGCCCGGAAAAAAGTGTGTTTTCATTTGCCCAGGAATGATTTCTGTTTGCCCAGGCACCGAAATGGATTTACAAGCGGAAGCGTGTATTCATATAGGGCTCCGGCAAGCCAATTCGCTCATATGATCCGTCGGACTAACTGTTCCGTAAAGGAACAATTATGATACTGTGCATACTATTTTCTAATAGTGTGTTTTCGTTTGTGCAGGAGTGATTTTTGTTAGCGCAGACACAGAAATGGAATTACATGCGGAAGGGTTATTCATAGGCAGCTACGGCAAGCTATATATGAATATTATTTTAGTGAACATTGATAAATCTCGTGGTACACATAATTTATCGCATTATTTGTAATTTTTGCAATTTTCGAAAATTCAGATTGACTAACGAAAATGAGACCCGCTTTATTTTGGTAAGCGTTCAGCTCTGTTCGAGAAGATTTAAAGAAAATCTTCCGGGACGTTATTGAGAAAATATTTCTTTTAATTGCTATTGTTGCAATAAACAATAAAATAAATAAATTTAGTTTTCGGGAAATAAATTATTAGTATATGAGTACTAAATACTCCAATTAGTTTGATATGATTGTGTTGTGGTGGTTATGCCAACTTGACACACCTCGATTCTTATTATTTCAGATTATCGACCTTCTACTGAAGTTATAGTGAAACGCTCTCTGTTTCTGTCAAATTATTTCTGCAACCGGTTTCCGAATTTATATCATTTTTGGGCGCCAGGAAAGGGTTGCAATTTTAAATTTCCCGCAAACACATCTAAAGGGAAATAATTATCCTACTAGCTCTGCTAGTTGTGTTCTTACGAAAATAATCGTCGCCGGTACTTACTTTCGTCCTAGGAAACGATCATTCGATCCGCTCTCCATACGGAAGAAGCGAGAAATCTGAAATTTGTTTCTGGAAAGAAATTATTAAACTGTGGATTGCACAAGATGCTAAAGAAATGATAATCAGCTTTTCCTTTTCAGAATGAGAACGTTATACGTGTATTTCTCAATTAATTCTTTTTGACATGCAATGTCACCCTTGTCATGACCGATTGTAAAAATTGTCTATAGCGCTATTATTCTTACTATTTATAAATCCATGCGCTCTTGGACGATGAGGCCAGGAAGAATCCACCGCTCCGACCAATCTCTCTTGTATCTTGTTCTCGGTCCGCTGCCGGATCAATGTCCTCCTCAACTTATTAATTGTTTCACTTACTACTCTCGGTGCCAGAATTATTCAAAGTTTCAAATAGAATTACGCACACAAAATATAAGTCCTCACTGCTCAATTATTTCTCGCAAAATTCCACCAAGTCTCGCATCTATCATTTACAATAACCTCTGCAGTACGATGTGCACGGTACACGGTCTAAAGCTCATCTCTGTAATATTACGAAGTTCAACCCTCCATAACTTTCATACCTTCTTGTGTCTTGTTTTACAAAACAATCTCCAGTTTCCTTCTACGCCATACCCCATTACTAGTTTACCACCAATCCTACATGCCCTTATATCACAATCTTCTGTGGCAGCGTTACTTGTCGCGCTATGTTTATTTACTTCCGCTTCCCTGGTTGCCAAGCAACGCCCTGCCAGCATGCCTATGCCCTCAACATTTACACTTTTCACGATGAATTTAATAAATGTTTGTCCCCAATTCCTAACAAAATATTGTGTGACAGTCTGGTATGTCACAACTGACTTAATTCTCAGACGGTGACCACGGTGCAGAGGGGGAGGACAGACGGATTGCTCTTTGTTCGTCAAGAGCCTAGACGAAATTTGCAACTCGTTTGGCTTGCATATTCACTTTAAACGCACTCAGACAACACGAGTAGCCGTTACCATTCACCCGCCTGAGAGCGCCTGGTGAGAGGAGGACACTGTCGGCTCACAAATATATATAATCTGCTATTCGCCTATCAGTGCGGCTAGTGGCAACATCTGGACGAGGCACAATTGTTTCGACACTTCGTTTCTATTCGGACGCGGGCGGCTCTCTTATGACACTACCTGGAACGTGACCCAAGCCCTCGCACGCGGAAGCGTCGCCGGCAGTCGGAAGACAAGCTCAGATCAGATTGTATTTTCCTAGTCTCATTGCATTACTGTATGAAGGGGGAAAATTATGTAAAACATCCATAGAAAGAATCCAGATTCTGTCGAAAGTTTTGTTTTGGAACTGCATGCATACTATTAATAAATGTATACTATTAAAATTGAAAAGGCGTAAGTTTTTAAATAAAGAAGTAAATTTTTATAGTTAGATTATATCTCCATAAATTACTCTTTTTAGGTATATTTGATTATATCATGTATTATAATTGTGTTTTAAATGTTTTTTGGGAAATATTATGCCGGTAAACTGACTTGAGAGAGAATGATCCTAAACACAATTAAAAGATTAATATTATCATATACTCGCCCACGCACAAATACACACAACATTGTTACAATGGATTTGGAGAGTTTGAACCACTAATGTTAATTTTCCGTAGCTCTCAAAATACTGTTAATAAAGGATACAGTAAATCATATGCAATCATAACGTTGGTTGAATCAAAATAGTTTGAAAATTAATTCTTTCCTCAATCTTGTGCCGTTTCTGATATGACTGTAAATGACCATCTCCCCACGGCTCCAGTCAGCGGGGAGAAGAAAAAATAAAGACGCACAAATCGTCGCATCGATAGAGTTTTCTTTTTTTCTGTCCTGATCGCCAAACAAATGTCGCGGGCAGTGGATCTCGGTGGTGGATCTAAAGGTTAATTGGTACGTGCCCGCCTCCCCGGATGAAGCTTATGATTTTAGGATAGACTATCTGTTAACTATATTGTGAGGAGAAGGGTCTAGAATTTATTTATAGACAGCCAATTAATTTTGTAACATTTATTGACCAACGTTTCGAAATATTTTTTGGTTTCCTCTTTAAGGTATACATAAATATGTACATTTGAAATTATAAAATTTGTGTATAATTTTAACAATATGCATAAGTACCATGATGAAAATTAAAATAAAAATCATGAACTAGATGTCCAAAAAGTTGAAATTTTAAATAATGAATGCAGATATGTAGATTTCCCGAGGCATATTTCAGAATATTTACAAATTAAAATAATTCTATGAATACTAATGTTAAGAGCAACCAAGTATCAAATATCAATAATAACTTATTAATAAAAATAAACATCCAAATACAAAATTAGTTTTATTAGTTATAAATCGCCTCTTTGATCAACATTATTGTAATCCTCCCTTGCGACCTCTGTATTATAAAAAGTTCTGCGTTGTAAAAAGCCGCCCACTCATAACCCTTCCGCATGTAATTCCATTTCTGTGCCTGGGTGCACGAAAATCATTCCTGGGCAAACGAAAAAACTCTACTAGAAAATAATATGTACAATATCATTCTTGTTCATTTAGCGTAACAGTTAGCCCGACCGATCATAGGAGGGAATTCGCTTGCCGAAGCCCTCCATGAATACACGCTTCCGCTTATAATTCAATTTCTGTGCCTGGACAAACAAAAAATCATTTCTGAGAAAATGAAAACACACTATTAGGAAATAGTATGCACAATATCATAATTGTCCATTTAGCGGAACAGTTAGTTCGACTGATCATAGGAGCGAATTCACTTCCCGGAGCCCTATATACTTGTAAATACCGTTTCCGCTTGTAATTCTATTTCTGTGCCTGGCAAACGATAATTTTGCTTGGGCAAACGATAACACACTTTTAACGAATAGAGTGTAACGAAATGTTTGATGTGCACACTTGGTAAAAGAATGGTTAAGCGATATGTGAAATTTGTTTAAACTTCCATATTTTTTCCGGTCAACCGGTTCGAAATTTTTTTTCGCGCCTAATTTTTTTTCTAGTCGTGGGCAAACCTGGGCAAAATGTTAACTAAATTATTTAAAATACCTATTTTTTTGGTTAACATGCATTTGTCCCGAAATTTGTTTTGCATGTAACCTTTTTTACGAGGGTGGGCAAACGAACATTTTTGGTGGGCGAACATGGTCAAACTATGTGCAAATGATATGCCAAGTTCGGTTGAAATCCCTGATCTTTTTGCAGCGAGCGTGAAGTTGGCCCGAAAATTTATTTCCCATCTAACTATTTCTGGGGGGTGAGCAAACGAAAATGTTTTCTGGGCAAACCTGGGCAAACGATGGGTAAACGATGGGCAAATAATATGCCAAATTTGGTTAAAATCTCAATTTTTTCGGCCAACTTCACGGACACAGCATTTCCTCTCCTTGTACTACGTTGCTTGCTTGCTTAGTGATTCCGGGCGTGTCAACGCCTTAGGTCATTATTCCCGTAAGTATAGCACATGTTTTGTCGCGAGAGGCGACTGCGATTCTACCGCGCTGGATGGCGTGGCTCACGCTGACCTTCGGTCGGCAACCCGGAACTTCCCCAACCAGGTATCTCCTATCAGCAGGGACAAGCACGAAGCTCCCGACCGGTCTCCTGGCGTGTGTGGTTGAGTAGTGCATGTAAGTGTAAGTGAGTGTTAGGAGTTGGGTAGGACATCGCGCGCGGTCTTTTGCCTGTGTGTTAATGTATTACTTTGGTATTCGCCTCGGAATCGATCGTAAAAATCCTTCGTGTCGATCGGAAAAATCACGGAAAACTACAGATCAGAGTTGCCGGCAGCTGGAATTCTTCCCCACTCAGCGACTGAATTCGATCTAGCTCACAAGATAGTGTCGAAATCGTGCCACCGACGGGTCTCGAATCTAGGACTTTCGATCAGAGGCACTGCAGTGGAACTACGTCATCGTCAATTGTTCAGGCCTGGCTCGCGACCCCGATTCCGGTCATGGTAGCCTGAAATATGCTCGGGACATAGCTGGAGCCACTTCCGCTTTTTCGGAAGAAGGAGGTCCGCCGCGTCCTCCTCTATACTTCAATGAAAAAAAGTATCTCTTCAAGGCCACAAAGGGAAAAAAATGGGGACACTCATCGAATCGGGAGCTTCAATGCCAAAAGTGTAAGACTTCACGAAGCTCGCCATTGGATGACGGCGCCCCCCACTCTCTCCTGCAAGCTCGTGACAACTGTGGTCTCGGAACTGTGGTCTCGGAACTGTGGTCTCGGAACTGTGGTCTCGGAACTGTGGTCTCGGAACTGTGGTCTCGGAACTGTGGTCTCGGAACTGTGGTCTCGGAACTGTGGTCTCGGAACTGTGGTCTCGGAACTGTGGTCTCGGAACTGGGGTCTCGGAACTGTGGTCTCGGAACTGTGGTCTCGGAACTGTGGTCTCGGAACTGGGCTCTCGGAACTGGGCTCTCGGAACTCTCGGAACTGTGGTCTCGGAACTGTGGTCTCGGAACTGTGGTCTCGGAACTGTGGTCTCGGAACTGTGGTCTCGGAACTGTGGTCTCGAAACTGTGGTCTCGAACTGTGGTCTCCGGAACTGTGGTTCGGCTGTGGTCTCAGAACTGTGGTCTCGGAACTGTGGTCTCGGAACTGTGGTCTCGGAACTGTGGTCTCGGGACTGTGGTCTCGGAACTGACTGTGTCTCGGAACTGTGGTCTGTGGTCTCCGGAACTGTGGTCTCCGGAACTGTGGTCTCGGAACTGTGGTCTCGGAACTGTGGTCTCGGAACTGGGGTCTCGGAACTGTGGTCTCGGAACTGTGGTCTCGGAACTGTGGTCTCGGAACTGTGGTCTCGGAACTGTGGTCTCGGAACTGTGGTCTCGGAACTGTGGTCTCGGAACTGTGGTCTCGGAACTGTGGTCTCGGAACTGTGGTCTCGGAACTGGGCTCTCGGAACTGGGCTCTCGGAACTGTGGTCTCGGAACTGTGGTCTCGGAACTGTGGTCTCGGAACTGGGCTCTCGGAACTGGGCTCTCGGAACTGGGCTCTCGGAACTGGGCTCTCGGAACTGGGCTCTCGGAACTGGGCTCTCGGAACTGGGCTCTCGGAACTGGGCTCTCGGAACTGGGCTCTCGGAACTGGGCTCTCGGGAATCTGTGGTCTCGGGAATCTGTGGTCTCTTCTTTTAATCGCAGTCTTTCCCGAATCGAGCTTGAAGTGTAGGGCATGGTCTCGGTGGCACTTAGGCTTTTTGGCGGCCCTTGGTGTTGCCATGTTCGCCCTTACGACATGGCTACGTAGCCCCTCTGCGCTCTCTGCCGTTGGTATTTTCGAGTCGTCACCTGGTGATATCAGATGAGGCCTTGCGTTAGTTTTCTGGATACGCGGACAACTGCCTGGAGAAATTTATTTCTTTGCCTTCGGGTTTTTTGACTATGAAACCGGTCAATTTACGCGACTATAATAGCATTTTAAACATTTACAATAGGTGTTAAATTTTCTGAAATAGAACTTGATTAGTTTTTTAATGAACAGCAAATACTGTATGCGAAGTAAAAAGATAGTCTGTGCAAGTTTTCCTGAGCTCTGGGATTTGTTCCCCACCATTTCACTAGTGTTGAATGACAAATAAAAATATCGACGAATCGAGATTGGCAACATCTAAAAACTAAACATTTTCGCTCTCGAGTTATAGAAAACTGATTTGCACTGATAAACAAACTACAAAATTGATACTTTAGTATGCTAACAAAACCGCAACCAATACACCCGGCACCACCCCTTGCTACAACTAGCGAAAGGGCAGCTCAGCAAGTCGCAAGTCCGTACTTAAGCTACATTTAGCGGCACTTTAGACCCAGTGACGTTACCTTGGTTTGTTCAGGGGCACAGAGTCCTCTCGGACTCCTTTGCTCAATTTTTGCCAACTGTTCGAATGGGACTTGGGCAATGAATCATTGCCAAAGACCACTTGAATCATCAGATACGTCTCGCCTTGTCTGAGGGTCTTTTCATGTGTGATACGGTTAGTTTTCCGTGTTTTTTTGATCAACACTAGACAAATGCAGGAGCAATATTCTAACCTACCGGTGGGGGAGCGCGCGCATTTTCCCCTGTATTTTCATTGTTCTATCATCATTCTTTACTTACACACACTAACATGCACTACACTAGCATACATGCCAGGAGACCGGTCGGGAGATTAAAGCTTGTCCCGGTTGAGGCGGAACCCCGCTTGTGGGAGATCCCTGGTTGTGGGAAACACGGAAGTCTGCGTATAGGTCGGCGCCGGATCTCACCATTCAGTGGCGGCAGATCACCGCCACCTCCCGAGATAGAAACATCCTCTATACTTCCGTGAATATAGTCTATACCTTAGCAGCAGCAATTCAAATTCAATACCTTCATATTATAGTTTCCTATAGTCCATCACAAAATTAGATCTTGCAAATACATTATTTCTTTCAAAGTGTTTTGCAATGGTCTATTTTCTTCCACTAAAAACCTATGTCACGAAGCAGGAAAGACAGAATCACCAGACAAAGTAGTGCACTTCAGACAAAAGACGACCCAAACAAAGACAATTCCCGTTACTTTTCATTTCTTAGCTTGAAAAATAGATGTCAGTATATAGTTTAAGAATACTTTCATAACAATCTACCACTATAACAAAATAAAATTATTGAACTTTCTCCTTTGGCGAAATGTCAAAACAATGGGTTGTTCCGCGGACAGAGAACTTAGCCAACGTTCGGCAAATGAAAGTGAAGTATCCAAAAAAACAAGGATCCTTAATTAAACTTTTATTCCAAACTAGGTACAATTGCTAAAGTATCAAATCATCAGAAGAATGTACCGTAAGCGCAGCCGAGTAGTCGTAAACCAGAAGCAGCCCCAAAACCCGCCAAGTTACCGTATATCCGTCAGAGAGTTCCAAGATCGTAGCACTGTTGTCGTAGTTGTCACTCTCCGCACTATCAACACCAAATCACTCGCCAGGAAACACTAGTTAATGCTGCCGCTCGTTGTCTGGCTGGCGTTGAGTCGGAGCCCTTTATAGCCCGGCGGGGTTGTGGGCCCGCCGGCTAGCTGCGGAGTAGGGGCGGGAGCGAGTCCCTAAACGCCTGGTCGAGCGTGACGGCCGCGCGCAGCCGGGCTCGGCCGGCTCGCACCGGTTGTCACTTTCTGTCGCCTGGGGCGCTAACGCCCCGCTGACGTCACCCGGCGGCGGCTCTTTCAATTGTGCGCGGCCGGTCACGACAGAAAGTGACCATTTCTACATGTTACACATTGATCACGCCCCCCAATATTGTTTTGCAACAAGAGCTGCCAAAAAATTAATCACTAGACTGAATGAAGATTACCCTAGCCGAAGGGATTCTCACATACTCAGTTACAAATATAAAGAATTATTATCAGATTTTGAAATGTTATATAAGAAAAAAATTTAATTCATTTAAATTTTTTGTAATCAGTAGAATCTTGATTTATATCGATCAGATACTCGGTTTTCGAGCTCCTATTGATCTCTTGTTCATCATTTACAGCTTTTCAAATTTCGTTCCGATACCGACCCCGTTAGAAACACGGGGAGTACAAAAGGAGATAGGTACACGGGACACAGCAGCCCATAACGACCCTTGTACACTCATAAGCCTCTTTTTAAAATTTCATCGACCTGTAAAGGGTCAATACCGACCCAGTTGGTAACCATTAGTCTAGAAAAAACGAGATTGGCACGCGGGTCACTGCAACCCGCAACAGCCTCGTTCACTCATTAAGCCCTTTTATAATGTCATCGGCCTTTAAAGGGGTCAGTACCGACCCCGACTTTATCTAGACCATTGTGAACCACTGGTCTTGATTAAGAACCGAACGCGGGCCTCTGCGGGTGGCGCCCGAGAGCCGTTTGATCCAAATCTTGCATTTGAACAGCCCTATTGTTTTCACACAATATCCAGGAACATAATGACATCTCAGAATATTTTGGAAAGCTGTGAATTAATCTATTTATTTTCTGGCTTAACACGAATTGTTTCGATTTGACTCTTCACGTTTACGATATTTAAACCTAATTTTGCAATGTGTCAAAAAAATGTATTTCTTCGCATACTGTTTCATGTACGTTGATGGGTGATATGTCTACTGGATTTTGTTTAAATGTTTTTTTATTATGAACTTGCAAGGCGCAAATAAAAATAGCATACATATAGACACCAGAAGCGCTATTCTAAGCCAGTAAAATGTAACCCTTCTTTTAATAATAGAATACTTGTAATGTAATGACTAATTTAATGTAATGTATACTTTCGTGAAATTCTGGAGACATTATTTGGAATGATACTTTATTTTGTGATGATTAATTCGGCATTTCATGGAAGTCGAATACTAATACGAGAAATTATACGAGTGTACGGTACTCACCATATCTTTTTTCTCTGACTTCCATTCACAGTATGATCAAGTGCACGAAAAGGATACTCGATTGAGGGAAAGGAGAGCAAGGGTAATTGCCGAAGAAAGATTATATCGACGTCAGGAGGAGGCTGTGAGAAAAATAGCGAGATGGTGGCGAAGAATTTATCCCAAGGTGCTGGCAGCAAGGCACAAAAAGAAAGGCAAAGGGAAGAAGGGCAAGAAATAAAATGGCAAGAACTAAGATGGATTGGCAAGGAAAAGTACTGATATAAGGCATACTGAAACAGTGAAACTTCTCAATATGCCTGTCTCAACTCACGACACGTGTCTTTTTGAGGTTCAGATTTAGGTTTTTTATATTTGTTTTTATAATCAAACTTTTTACTTTAACCTTTACACAGTTATTTTGATTTTTTTCTTCCGATAGTAATATTGTATTGTACAGAATGTTACGTTTATAAGTTCGTTGTGTATAATACGGTATACTACTTTGTACTCATTTTTAATTATATCTTTTTAACTGATGTGGAGTTTCTTTCTTGCACGGCAGTCTCGAGCATGTGAATCTGTTAAGCACAATCATACAGGCGAGTGACGTAACATTTAGCACCTCCTGTCATTTTTGAACAGTTGAAGATTACAATGCAGTCTTCACAAAAGTGCCTGAGTAAATCTGACTTATAGTTACATGTAGGTTTTCCGTTGTATGTCATTTGCATTTTATGAGATGAAAACTGTGCTTTTTTTCGAATGGAAATATATTTACATTTTATTCTGTCGTAACGGATGTAGAAAGACAAATTCAATGACATACATACTGCTGAAATGTTTTAATCATTTTTTGAGTAATATTGGGTTATGTGCGACATGCGTTGAACGGAAATATTCAATGTACTGCCTAACTTACAGCCCCAGTAGTAGAGGTAATGTCTCTACTAACATGCAGTCGTTAAATGCACTTCGGAAAACGGATAGCTGGGATTGAAGATACGAAAGGAATTCTAGAACATATCCAATTTTTTTTTTTTTTTTGCGAACTCGGCTTTTTAACCTTTCGTATTTTCTGATTTTTTGTGTCATGAGTAAAAAATGCATCGAAATAAATTTTATGTTAAATCAACTTGAAAAGATCTCTTTAATAACTCAAGCGTTATTAACAGGAAATGGATAAAAATGAATAATAAGTTGTGATATTAAAAGAACAACACTTTGCTGGCCCCCGTGTTCGCCAGATTTAGAACTTGGGAGGTATTATTAGGATTTTAGGATTATTGGGATTTTTTGGGAGGTTTTATTAAGAGCCACTTCTGTCCAGAGGGTTCCATCTACAGCAGAAGTGTGATAAGCCAAGAATCGTGGGTTGAATTTGAATGTTAAAATCGGAATCCAGCGTTAGTGATAATGACATTGTATGCAAGCTCGAAAGTCAAACAATTTACGTTGTTAGGGAAACCAATAAACGAAGTATAGTATTCCACGCTTGGTGTCACAGCGCTGTTGAGATGGGGAATCACAGCCCCGTACACATTACACGCAAAAGGTGTGGAGAGGGTATTGAAAGCCGAGATATTGTAAGAGAACACAAAGAATCAGGCTCTCAAAAGATATTGAAGCATACACACGTAAGCGGTCGGTGAGGTGCGAACGGATTTTCAGCGTAGGCTGGGGTATTATCTAAATGATAGTGAGGCGGGAACTTATGATTAATTTGATAGGTTCATATTGTTTAAATAGTAGTTTTGAATTATAATTGTGGAGTTTATTAATGTAGTAGTTGGAATTTTCAATTAAAATAGACTCCGTGTTTCGAGGAGATGCATATTAGAATAGCTTCGTGGATGGGAAAATTTTTCGATAAGTAGCTGAAGACAGTCGCGCGTAGGTGTCTCATACGAAGCACAGATAAGGAAGCTCGCGTCAGCGTATTGATTTTATGGGAAGTATTAAATCCTATTAAATACCAAATTGTTGAGCACGTTCCGGAATATTTTAAATTTATTTTAATGATAAGCAAGAACGCGAGAATAGGGATACCAAGGACATTCTGCGGACAACGTTCTGCTGATTTGAACGAGAAGTCAGTCATCATTGTAGTAAGTTTACGAACTACACTCAAAACCGTACGGAATTTGAGGTTATACATAGAAAAAGTAATGATTAATGAGATCAGTAGAATTTGTAAATATATAAGAGTAAATGTTAAATTTTTATTGTAGAGAATAGCTGACAAATTGTATTAGTTGCCATCAATTTAATTATTAGGTTTAATCAATAGAACTTCCAGGAATCGTGATTCTGTATAGAATTACACGTCCACATGCAACAGATAAGGAGTAAAATGTTGTAAGTCAAAACCCACGATTAAATTGAAAGTAAATTTATTAAATTAGTGTTAACATTGAGAGAATTTATGAGCATATCAGGACAAAGGTAGAAATAACAATATTAATAATAGCAGTGGAAATAATTCTCTTCATAATATTAGATGTTTGTGGGAAATATTATCCAGATTTAGCAATAGTAAAAATATCGGAGACGAAAAATATTTCACAGAAGATATGCGTGGAAGTCTTGTAGTTCCACCTTCTAGTTGTGTTCTTCTTCTCGTGTTATAATGTATTCCTTAATATGTTGCCTTATCTCTTTCTCATTTCATACATTTGAATATTTATATTACGACATTGCGAAAGAGTTAAAAATCAGTTTAACTTTCGTAATGCTAAAATTTGGAGGTAAGTAATAATATTCTTGCACTAATAATTATAATAAATAATGAGTTTGCTACATTTAAGAAATTGATAAATTAAATATAGAGCTTCAATTAAAATCATATAAGTTAATTTAATTTTCTTTCAAATATTGATCGAGACTTCAGATGAAACTTAGTTGTCGTGCCTTTTATATCCAGATTGTGTTGCTAGAGCACGGCCACCTATTTAGAAGGCCTCTGGAATGGATCGTGGGAAACCCATTTTGATAACAACCTAAGACACAAAATTCATTAAAAGAACACAATAAATATAAAAAAGTATATCTCATCAAGATTAGTTAAAGGAGACATCAAAAATGCTCAATGAATATGGTCCTGAAACTCTTTTAGAACTATGCACAGCAATGATATTCCACACAAGGGGAACTTCTGCTTTTATTTATATAATTCATACACAGAGAAATATAATACAAGGTCCAGCCCCGTTTTTTTCCGCAGCATTACGATACTTTATACTGCGTAAACAGTAAAAAGTTAAGAAAAAATATGCAGTTTTCTTTGCACGCTACAGAACACTTTTCTGGCCTTTTTCTGAAAGAGTCAAAAAACATCTTTGTTTTGAGTTCCTGAAGGTTTGCAGATTGTCGTTGCACTTTATAATAAATGTTCTCCAGAGCACTTTCTTCTAAAGGGAAAACTAATTGATTTTTCTCCTATCAGTTGAAATGTAGACCGGACAGTTTGGTAATTTGGAAGGAATTGCACCCTCGCTAAGACGAGGGAAATGACTTGGTGCTGTAATTTTCCTACCGATTTGCTCATGAAAGTCATATGCCTCTCTGATAATATCGTGTTGAGAAAAATGAAGGTCATAAACGTAAAAAACATAATTCTTTGTCAGTCACAATAGCATACATAGGATCTCTTGAATAACTACTTTAATTGCCATGCATTGATATACCAAGCCAAATGAGGTTATGTTACATCGCCACCCGCCAACACATGTACGTTTGATTGCTCTTATCCATTTTTTACAAATTCTGGATCTCTTGGAAAACCAAAAAAATGTTCCTTTGGATCAATGTAATATTGTACTTTCCATTACAGTTTAGCACAAAACATTAATGAGCCATCTTATAAATTTTAATTTCTAATAAATCTTAATAAATATCTAAATAATCTAATAAATTTTAATTTAAATTCTTCTGAATTTGTCGAGAAAACTTTCATCTCAGAAAGTAAACCAAAATTAATTTTACAGTTACTGTTATAAGTCAAAAGAATTCACAAAATTTGAATATCAAACCCATGGCTCTTTGTCACCATAAGAAATACGAAAAAAATCGTAAAATTCAACAACACTTCGATTCGCCATAGCACTTCCTCGTCACGTTAACGTGAGGACACAGCTTATTGCACAGGCCTTGTATTATTAGAGACCGGATTTTTATGTAATTATATATTTTTTATCTTTCTACTTACCGTTCTCAAATTTGTGATCTTGGTAAATCGGACCCATCCTATCACAATATTTTTTTCGTTACATATTTTTACATATTTGATACTATACTACATTTTTTATATATGTTGGTATTTTCACGAAATATGTTTTATTATATTGATTTTATTCAATTTTATTTCATAATTTTTACGAAAATAAATTTTTAATCAGCATTTTTCCTACATTATTCCTGCGTGCTGTCTCCTCCGGGGACCCCATGTGAAGACGCTTGATGTTCTCAGAGTGCCGTGCGTCTGCTTCTGTAGCGGGAAGTGCGCGTCAGCGACCGACATCATTTTCACCTTTATAGGTGTGAAAAGTACCACTGACGTCGCTGATTGTGACTTTTAACCTTAATTTTGGAGAAACATTGGCGATCTGCAAGTATACCATTCAATGAGAGTGCTTCACGTTGCAGTGATGTTTGCTGGTGGTAGATATCGCTAGTTTGTACGATGTCTTCTATTGCGTCTAGTCTGGCTACAAAAGTATAGTCCTGAATAGCAATTGATGAAGATTTTACTACTAATGGGAAAGTTGTATAGTGAAAAGTGTGCGTCAACTTATGCCATCCAAGTGATTTTTAGGACGTTTGTATAATTTTTAAAATTTGTAATTTCCTATTATGTAAATGTGTTTTATAATTATTTAATTTTGATATAACTTATTGTATCCTATTTTACATATTTATTACATATTCTTACTGTTTTAATTACATATTTATATACCTATTTTGACGTTCCATATTACATATTTTTCCGGTCTCTATCTATTACTGTGGCCACGCCTGGAGTCCCTCGATACAGAGAGTAACGCATTCTATTGTTCCACCGACCCCGCCATTTTATATCCAATTGTCAGGAGAATTGAAATTGTGTGGTGTTCTGTGTTTCGAGAACCATGAATGTATCCCAAACCAATATTAATATCCTTGAAAATCTCCATAACGTCCCCAATTGTTGGGCTTCTGGTTGATGCCTGACGGAGTTGTCGGGTGAGGGGCAATGAATGAGGTGGCGGTTGCACTACTCTGTATCTCAGGACTCTGCTCTCGCCTAGAGGCAACCGGAGGCTGGGGGGAAGGGCGGTTGTACTGTGAGGCAGTTCTCAATCCCGTGATATGATTTACACAAGACCGTTGCCTTGGTGTCGCCTAGGACACATTTTTGTGTTCAATATGTTGTTTGTTTACTTATTTTTAAGGAAGGTGGGTTATTTACACCCATTTTTTTTATCATTTTGGTTAATTATAGGTTTTTTTAGCAAAATGTCTACAACTTTAATTCCTTTGGAATGAATGTTTATACAACGTGACTAATTGAAAAGCCTTCTCACATGTCGAAAAAAATATTTCAGTGAAAAACACTGAAGTGAAAGTAGGAACATGAGCATGAAAATCTCAAGTTCTAGTAGTATAGAAATTAGGAAACGGAAACCGGGAGCTCTGAGACAGTATTCGATACAAGATTCGTTCTTGGATTCTCCACCGGAAGGAGAGAGGGAAGTAGAATTTGTACGTCAAAAATCTTTGCGGAAGTCATACCACCTCAGGAAGAAAGGTGTTTCACGCTATTATCCTAGCAAGAAGGTTAGACGGTCAGTGGACGAAGAGGATGGATTTTCGTGGTTGGCAAAACCGGTGAGACCATCCTTTTTTAATAGAACAGAGAGTGATCTACTTTTAGATCCCGATCATCCCCACCTGAAAAAAGTGCTGTTAGACACTCAGCTCTCGGAACTAGAAGCCATAGGAATTATTACAGTCTTCGAACACATTGAACAGATGATCGGTATTTTGAATCCAGGAGACCCCGATGATTTGGATGATTTGAATGTCCTTTACTACACGACGCCTACTGAAAGGTAATTCTTTGCATATATTTTTATTGTAAACTTGAATAAAATAATTTGTACTTTATTTGTTTGCAATGAAACAACAATGTGTGTACAACTGTAAGTCTTATATATCGAAATCCGATAAGTAGAGGCTTGAGGGGGCAGGGGTAAGGGAATATTGACACAATGGGCTCACAAACATCATGAGAGATTAATATTTTAACCGCCGCTTAGAGTGGTGAAAGTAAAGAGTAATCATGAAAACCAGAGTAAAAACTTAAAAGAATAATTTCAGAAGACTGGTATCGTAATATAATGTGAATATAAAAATTGTAGTCGGCTGAAGCATAAGTATCACATATATCCAAATTAAAGACAACTGGCTACCTTGTAATTAAATATACGTAAAGTCTTCTACAGCCCTGAGCAAATTATTGGACTATAGACAATTTTTTTGAATTTCTACAAATGTGTTACAAATATTGCTTTGTACTGGCAGGTAATGTATTTATTTGCTCCAAATTGTCAGTATCAATTTTAACAATCAAGACAAAAAATATTCTGATATTAGAGGTTGTCATTACTAACCGAATATCATTCTGTTCAGATTTCGGTGACTGTCTACCTACCTGTCAAACAAACTTTTGCAGTGTAGAGAGGGACTTGAGTGAAGATTAGTTGTGAATATTGTTAAAATCATTATAAATTTCTTTTCTGGGGACATAAGTTATTTTAAAACATTTAAGTGCAACTCACAGCGCTCTATTCATGAAAACCAAAGGAAAAACTTAAAAGAATAAAGTCACGAGGGTGGCAGCGCACAATAAACAATGCAAATTGTAATCCGTTGAAGCGAAAGTATCACATCTATCAAAACTATAAAGAACTGGGTGCCTTGTAATTAAATGTACGTAATACATTAATAAATAATGACTTCGTTTCACTTTTTAGGCAAGTAAAATTTTGAGAGATTGGATGAAAACTGATATTTCCACATGAAAATTTGCGAGTGGAGGCTCTTTCGAAAGATCAACAATTTTAGGAGTCATCATCAAAGTTCATGAAGCAGGATAAATAATTGAATATTATTTATCAATTACTACCTCAGGATTGTGATTAATATCCGAGATTAATATCCGTTAATTCACTGTTATGCATTATGAAGCCCCATGCTTTCAAACCTTACAGAAATCAAACGGAAAATGATCAAACAAATATTACAGAAAACAAAATTTACAGTTTTGTCGCAGTTAAATGAATAGATAATTCAAGTTTAATGATGTACCATGATGGAAACTAGACCATATGTAAAAAGCTTGTGCAAAGTATGAAAAATAAACTTATTGCAAGGGACGCAAGGGAATGCGACTAATTATTTAGATATATTATGTAACACATCTATATCATGTAACACACATTATTTGTTTTCAATACATAAATTTTAAACACTCTTAGTATAATAATTTGGCCAAAACTGTACGAAAACTGAGCATTTTGATCATTCTTTAGTTGATTTGGCGGTTTCTGGATTCACATGATTAGAAAACTGTATAATAATTTGAAAAGAAAAATGAAACATTGTTCACATTTTGACAGAAACTACTCATTTTGCAGTATTTCTTTGGGCACTACATCTACTTCAAGCAAAACTACCTGAACGGATAACGTTCTTCTTACTAGTGCATGTTTCCTAGAGGTCCCAAACTCCTACCTGTAATTCCTTTAGTTTTATTTGTTGCGTGGTCGTTGACGCAACGCGTCTCTTTAATCCGTGTTGGGTGTTTAGCACTTTCCCTGAAGTAATCCTCTGTTATTAACGGGAAGTAATTACGTTTTCTATGTCAAGTTTTCTATTTGTCAAGTCTCGTCACGTTCAAGTCAGTCAGTGTCTTTTGTCCCTTCGGCCAGCGGCTCGACGCCGTTTGATCCAGGTGTTGCTAGCCGGTCACTGAACCAGGAACCCGCGAGTCTCGAATTCGCTTAACCTCCGTGACTTCACGGAGCGTAGTAAAAGAGTTCGGCTAACGACACCGGCAACCCCTTTACCAACCTTAGTTGGATTATAAGTAAATGAGATCTACTTTCGTTCTTTATTACATTTATTAACTTGAAAGTTTCTTCTTCACGTAGTAGAAACGATTTGATGTGTCGCCACCATGAAATAGTAAATAATATAACTACTCCCACTACTATTGTCAAACGAGCTACAGTTTAGAATTGAAAGAACTTCCGACGAAATAGCAAAACCACACGCTTCTAACAAAACAGACACTGAAGGAAACGTGTGCGTTTATAAATATTATTATTAAGTTTAACCACTTCTTCCCTAGACTCGTTGTGATAGATGGCAAAGATGTTCTAGAAGGACATGTTAATGATGGGGTGCAATACATAAACAATCTACGTAGTTTATTAACACAAAGTTTAAAGAATAATTCATCCTTACCGTGACTTATACAAACTGAAATTCTGTAATCCTCCAACTGTTTTCTGTTTCCATCAAACATCTCAAGCGGGATTATGTCTTGCGTACGTTAGAAAGTCCTTGTGTTGTGCGCTTAGAATCCAGGAAGGTACAATGCGATTATAAATCTAAAATCAAAAAGGTCCGCGTAGTAATATTGTAAGGTTTAGAAAATATTAGGAGTACTGCATGGCAATTATTTTTCCATAATAACAATGCTAGCAACACACGAGCGTCTCAAAATCGCATCGTTGATGTCTTTCGGTCTGCAGGTCACACAGGCAACTGTGACCGCCACCCAACGACAACATGGATAAGAGCCAAAATTTATTGCTTATTTATCCCTGAAAATTTTATTACATGGGAGGTTTTTCTTTCTTTCTTTTTTTTCTGTTTTCAAAATTTAAGTAGTATATGACTTAGTGTAGGGATCACAGAATTTTGAAAATGTGCACACAATTTATTTTCCTCTATAGCACGTCATACGCAGTTTTAACTGTTTTTTGACGTAAAATAAATAAAAAATAAATAAACGATCATCCTGTGGTTTTGTGCTAGCAAACTTGCATGCCGCGGAGATAACGTTTGTATGTTACATTGGAATGAATCTTATAAAAGAAAAAGGGGGCGATGGTGGTTTCAGATCATTAATAGCGCGCGCCTTTTGAAGGCAACATTTTTACACCTTTCAGATTTTGTGCTAAGACGGTGAGACGTGTTTTTATTTTTGCCGAATGGGCGAACCGACGTTCAGATAATTGCTCCCTAAATTACATGATAGAGATTTAATCAGTTAGATACTAATGTGAAGTGCGCTGTAGCACCAAAAGAAATGCTTGCATGTGCACTTCGTTAATTAATTTTTCGATGTCGAATCTATTTATTTTATGGATGGAAAACCGAATGCTGCTCACTCAACGCGGATCAATGTACTACTCGCGCAACTTTTCTTGAACGATGGACTGAAGAAATGCGGCGCAGTGGGGGTACTAGTTATAAAGTCGGCCACTGGAGTATTTACAACAATGCCAACCTCTGGAAAATGAAAGTCAAATCCACTACGTGTGCAGCGAGGTCATTGCTCTGGTAGGCAACGACAGAGGCACTAGATAGAAGTTTTAGGTGCCTCCCTTGAAGGACCTGGACCTACCTCAGCCATTTCTTTTGGTAATAGTAATAACGCTAAACAGAAGTTCTCGACTATGGTAGCAACTAGCTGCGGCTAGCCTATGTTTCGCGCCAACGAAGTTTTAATGCTTGGGACGTTGTCATCAGTGCTCGTTGCGAGGTTTTCCCTTCAACTGTTTATTGCTCAAGGGAGGGGGAAGCAAGATCATCGTTCAATAAAAGTTGCGCGAGCAGTACATGTCACGTACGTCCCCATATAGTACTTTGTTATGCAAGCTATGGACGCCTAAGATGCTACAACGTCCATCAGGAACGCACGCAATCTAGCAGCTAACGTCCGGTGCCTGCTAGACGACGAAGATTGTTGACGCACTTTAACGCCCGTCATTTGATGCACGTGTGTCTCTAGCTTAAATCAATGAAGCTATCAATGAATTTCCCGATATTTGAAAACATATTATGTAGACAGTTGGAACAACAGAGATCCTATATATTTTAGAGAAAATGCGCAATAAAAAAACATCAAAGTTTCAATTACGTTAAGTATTTTAGTAACAACATATAAAATCTCATATGTGCGTACTACACAAAACATCCTAACTCTTAGCCATCCAAGAAAGCATCACGTATGTTCCTCTATCTGTTCGTGCAGATTCTACATGAAGCCCCTTGATCTTCCCCTTCTTGCTGGACAAGACATATTGGAGAGCGACGCTGACCGCAGAGAGTGGTAAATGTCCCGAGCGAGGCTTCACTGCCGTCATTTGAAGTCTGTCGATCGAAAAGAGCTAAGTTGTTAACAAGTCTATTGTTTATAAATATCTTACAAAGAAATGCTATTGGTCAACTAAACACACAGTAACTACACAATTGCAAACAGTTTTAAGACCTCGAAGAAAATGAATGAATGTATAACTGTATTATGGTGACAAATGCGTTTGAAATGTTGACTGGCATCAAGGATGTTTAATATTAATCGAGGAAGACGAAGGCCAATGCTTTGCCGTGGACTTGGAAATGCGGTATCGAAGCGAGTAAAACTAGAATCTATAAATTTGCGATCTTTTAGATATGGTATCTTTAACCAATTTTTTTAACATAATTTTTGTAATCACCACCGATTATACACCGGACTCCACACATCTTCCATTTATTCATTTGCTTCATCTGCTTGTCAACTAACTACTCTCCGGGATCTGAGAGACCCACAACACACACACACACACACACACACACACACACACACACACACACGTGCACCCGCGAAGTTGTAGGGAATCGCATACCAGATGCCAGATGGGGGTCGACTCGAGCCAAAGCGTGGAGTCTTAGGCGTTGTATCCAGAGGGGATTTATCAATTTGTCCTCCTATTGACATAAAGTTACTCTACAATATTTTAGTAAACAAAATGTGTAAAAAAATTGAACATTGTTAGCATAGTCAACTTCGTTTAATTTTTGTAAGAATACAAGTATAGCTTCAAGCAACGTTCAACATAACATGCGAGGGGTTAACAGAAAATTTGGAAGAACATTCATTATTAGATTAGAAAATGAATAAAGGAAAAAAATTGTAGTTGCAAGATTTTTTGTAATTAAACTTTTCATGTAAGTTACATTTCGTTTTGGATATTATTCGATAAACGTTTTATGATTTGAAAAAAATATGACATAGTACATCAAAATTATGAATATAAACTATGATAATAAATAATAATAGAAAGTGACAAATAAGTAATGTTTAAGAAAGTACTCCTGTCTTTGAATCTTCAAAATAACAAACGACTGTTCTTTAATATCGGCCAGTACTAAAAAGTTCACAAGTGTAAATTCTTTATACAATTCTTAATATTATTCTTATAAATTCTATAAACTCTTTTGAAGTTTGTGCCAATAGAGAGAAAAAATATTTCGCGAAGGACCCGCGAAGATCTGAAACATCAAATAAATTACATTGAAAATTGATTTCGTAATGATACACACAAAGATGCTTACTTTAAATTGTACTTTTTCCATTTTAGTATGAAGATCCTGAAGATCGTGGATATGGCTATCAATGAGCTTACGTGGTTTGGTTCTTATAGCGTTTTCCGAACTGCCGTTTTAATCCCTCATATCATTAAAGCGGATGAAATACAACTAGCCATCGATACGCAGAAGAATCTAGAAACAATTGGCAATCTGAGGAATGAAATAAGGGGTTACTCAAGAGAACGTAAAGTAAAGAAATCTCAAATTTCAACTCAGCGGGAAAAAGTACAGGTTGGTCCCTTCATCTTCTTCATTCGTTCGATCATTTGTTCATTCATTCTTTTAGCCTTCTTTCGTTCTGGCATTTGTTCAGGAATTTATAGAGGCGTTTGTTCGTACGTTCATGTGTTTATTCATAGGATCTTGTCAAAAAAATGTGTGTATGAATACAGGTATCATTTTATAGGGAGATGTTTGATTTCTTTAGTTGAGCGAAAAACGTGCCCAGTTATTGCAATTTGTAGTCCAAATTTAAAATCTGTGTTACTATTTTACCAACCGCACAGAAATTGTGGTTCTTTATATAATGATATTTATTCAGATTATATATACAGTTATGTGGGTAAGGATGCTAACCTAGATATTAAACCTAATCTTGAACTAATCTTACAAACTACTATTCACATTTTACACTACTTGTTTGCATTATTTACACACTATTGCACTTATAATTTAAACTGACATACTAACAAACTAAACTTACATTAGACGCTACTTATTTACAATATTTACCCGTACTTTTACTTACAATCTAAACTTATCACTATCCAAAGTATCCCTACCAAACTTAGCACTATCCCTACCAATAGTTAAAAGAGAAAGTTATAACCGTTTTCTAGAAAACCTTTTTTTGTTTTTTTATATTGAACATATTGCACGTAATATTGCGCGAAAAATACTAAATTTTTTTAAAAAATGCATCTGACTTTAATGATAGATCTAAATATGGAGAAAAAAGTACTTGAAGGAAAACACTCTATTTTCAATTCAGTAGTTGTAGAAAAACGCCAAAAATTCAAACTTTAATCATTTTTGAAAATCGAGAAATAACAGTTAAAAACAGACCTAAGCAATCTTTATAAGTGTGTTTTTTTATATCTATTCTTTCCAAAAAATTTAGTCATTTTTAAGAAATTTTGAAAATGTCCCAGGGGCTTCATGTAAAGAACTCTCAAATTTTAAAGAATGATTTTTAAAATTGCAAAGCTTCAAGCCGAACCAGATCAAGAGGGTAATATCCATTTTGAAACAAATCCTACGTATGGTTTAGGCGCTGTTGGAGTTCGCAGACGAACGAACGTTTCGAAAAAATACCACTTTTCGGGCTTCAGGAGACCCCAAAACGTGTATTTCCGTTGAAATCTCAAAAACTATTTGCCGCAGCATTACATAACTTTCTCTATAATAGGTATATTACTCCGCATATACGTACGTATACGAGAAAGTAACTCGTGGTTCTACAAAATGGCATAGACTTTCTCGTACTACTTGGATTTCTAATTTCTTTGGTTTGGGTTAGTTTTACGGCCGTTTATCGCCACCCAAAGTAGAATTATTTAACTTTTTCTCCGTTTTTCGGGTTTCGAATGGTAGATTCGAAGTATTACTTTTGGAATTTTAAGAAGAGTAAAACCTCGTCCTATATGAAGATTTTCGTTGAAAAAACAAAACAGTTTTAAGAAAAAGTCGTGTAACCTATAGTGAAGATGCGAAATTTGAAGCTAGTTTTTGAGTTTTCGAAAAACGTCATTTGAAGTAATTTGAAGCATTTACACTGAAAAAAATGTACACAAATTGCTGGAAATGTGAATATTAACCACGTGAAGGATATTTCAAAAAAATTACAATTTTTTTCTGAAAAAGCAAAAGAATACAGCAAAATGAATTTTAAGTCATCTTAAACATTGCACTTCATACAATCCACACGAAAAGTATGAAAAAATTGTGACTGTTTTTGAGAAAATGGTGTTTAAGCGTTTCTAAAAAGCGGACATTTGAGCTCGTTTTCACAGGAAAATTGAGTTTTCCAGAAAATTTATATTACATTTAAAGCACAAGTACTCTTAAATGAAATGACGTGAACAAATCACTGATAAAGTAAATATTAAGGCGAAAACAATTACATTTTTTGTAATTTTTCAAAAAATAAAAGAATAAAGTAATATGGCGTTTATGACATCTAGTAGAGTAAGATTAGCACTATCTCTAACAAACGTTTAAAAAAGTTTGTGCCGTTCTGAGTAGATCGTGTTTTTGTTATTTTTACTTTCTCGTCTACGTACATGTACGAGTACTCCTATACGTAGTGGTGTTCACAGACGGAGTATATATACGGAGTAATATCATACGTAGTGAAGAGAATGATATGTAATGCTGGGCGAAAAAAACGACAGATTTTCGGTAGAACAACTCTCATTTGCGGGCCCTGATAACAGAAAAGTGGATAAATACTGTTACGAAAATTTTAAAAAACTTTTAACACTTGCTGTACACAGAATCCCTGCCATGTAAGTCCTTGATACCGAAAAATAAATTAACGGTGAAACGTCCGTCCGTTCGTGTGTCTGTCCATCCGTCTGTGAACACCACTAGCGCCCCAACCATAGGTTGGAGTTCTTCCAAATTGCAGAGACCCCTGTCCATCTGAATCGAGTTGAAGCTTTGAGATTTTGAAAAATATTCTTTCAAAATTTGGGGGTACTTAACATGATGCCCCAGGGACATATTCAAAATTTTCTCAAAAATGACTCAAAATTGTTTCTTTAATATTCCTGTTAGAGTAGAGTAAAATACGCTCATAGAAATGGCTTAGGGCCGATTTTCACTATGTACTAACACTAATGTTAACTCTGAGTTTTCGATAATTGCTAAAGTTTGATTTTTCCGGCGTTTTCCTTCAACTACAAAATTGAAGATAGAGATTTTTCCTTCAAATGAAATTTGTTGTCCATAATTAGGTTTTTCATTAAGTTCACGTACATTTTTTTTGAAAATTTTAGTAATTTTCGCACAATGATGTGCGCAATATTTGCAGTTTTTTTAAAAATGCCCAAAACGTTTCTCAAAAGCGACTCCAAATTTTTTCTTCAAACTTTTGGTAGCGATAGTTCTAAATGCACTCTATAAGATAAGATAAACGCCACATTTCTCTTTTATTTTTCCAAAAATTACAAAAATGTAATTATTGTGTCGTGTCTCTCTCGTCGTTAAAATGAATTTACATTAGCTGCAATTTGTTCATAATATTATGTTTATGAGTACATGTGATTTAAATGTCGGTCTACGATTAACACCAGGAAAATGTCGGAGCAGTACCCTACCAAAAGGGCCACGGACCGCGCACGATCTTTCCTTCCTCTTTCTTGCCCTATCCTCTCCCCTTACACACACTAACATGCGCTACAGTACCACATATGCCGGGATATCGGTTAGGGACTTCGAACACGTCCTGGCTGGGGCAGTGCCCCGCTGGTGGGAAAACTTGGTTGGGGAAAACCCCGCTAGTCGACGGAAGGTCGGCACCGGATCTCGTCATCCGGGGGAAGATCACCGCCACCGTCCGATGAAAGACATTCACTTCACTTTCGGGACTAATGACCTCTGTAGTTGACGTGCCCGGAGTCACTAATTAATCTGAATTCATTGCCAAAAAGATGTACTGATTTAAACGTTTGAATTTAAGAAATGTATGTATTTTTCACGCTTCGTTAAATAATTTTTCAAGTGGTAGTTGAAATGTACCACTGAATTTTTTACATTACAAAATTAAATAACAATTAACGGTATTTCGATAAAGTAGCACCTAATTTTTTGTTAACATCTGGTGAGCATTGAAAGGCGAAACCATCATTTCGGGGTAGGAAAGGTTCCAGTAATGAATTCGTGAAACAAACACGTTTATTTATTAATTTTACATCAAAAACAGATACAAATTGGCTGTGATGTGCTACGGAGATAAGTATAATTTGCCCACGTTTTTTTAAATTTTAGGATCCATACTCTAAATCAGATTAAAGTTGAGTTCTGAATAGATAAATAAATTAGCGTTTCTGGCAAGAATTGTTAACAAAATATTCGATCCGATGTAATAAAATCTATTTCCAAAGGCAAATAAGTTATAGATTTGGGTTCTCTCTTACCATGTCCTTCGTGAAGGAATATACTTCTGCCGCGACTTGGAGAACGATAATTTGAATTACTATATTTCCTACTGAATTCTAGACGTGCACAGGTAATGAAGTTATTATATTCATGTTCAGAAGCAAATACACCATCTCAGAATTTGCTCAAGGTGTCAGAAAAACTGAACAAAAAAGTGATTGAGATGGGGATCGTTGACCCAGAAGCTGAAGAACAATATTTGTTGTGTGTGGTTTAGAATTATACAGTCCAAATGGTAAATAATACATTAAATATCTTTTTTAAAATTAATATGAATTTCCTTTTTGATGCTCTGTATAGTTTCTTATTGTTTACAAACAGTTATGCAGCAGAAAATATTTTACTTGGGACATACACTTTTGTATCGATTTTAATCGTTTAATGTCATCTGGCAAAGTCTTAAATAATGTACACGTGTTGTTTGTGATTTTTTTATAGTGATCTGGTGATACTGTCACCTAATTAGTATGATTACTACGTGGTGTTATAGTTATAGGCGTTTGCTGAAAGTATATTCCCACCCTTGATTAAGTCATTTTTGACCAAAACGATAGATTCGTAAATCAAGTGAGAAAGTAATGGGAAAATTCCTTGCTTAATAAAGAGTGGCTTACAATAATCACGTGGGTGAGATTTGCTTATTAATGGTACAATTCGTTTCTGTAATCCAAACTTCTGGGACGTACAAGATGTATTTCGACAAACTATTATGCCATATCTCAAGCGGGAACGACCGGTAGCGGTAGCTCAGTGCATCAACTGATGTCACTGCAGCGCCTCTAACCGGGAGGTTCTAAGTTCGAGTCCTGACGGCGGCAGGATTTTCGACACTAGCTTTTCAGCTAGGTCGAATTCAGCTGCTGTCTGGAGGAGAATTCTAGCGACCGACTGCTCTGATCGGTAGTTTTCCGTGGTTTCTCCGATGAACCCCAGGCGAATGCCGGAGCAGTACCCTACCAAACGGGCCACGGACCGCGCGCGATCTGTCCTTCCTTTTCCTTGTCCTATCCTCTCCCCTTACACACACACACTTACACTAACATGTTACACTAACATGCACTACACTACCACATATTCCGGGAGACCGGTCGGGAGCTTAGAGCTGGTCTCGGCTGGGGCGGTGCCCCGTTGGTGGGAGTGTCCTGGTTTGGGGGAAAGCCGACGGTAGGTCGGCGCCGGATCTCGCCATCCAGCAGGGGAAGATCACCGCCATCTCCCGATAAAAAACATGCACTACACTAACGGGACTAATGACCGAAGCAGTTGACGCGCCCGGAAACACGAAAAAATCAATCAAATCAATCAATCAAGCGGGAACGAAAACTAGCGAAATGTATGCGAACAGTATGCAGGCTGCCTGAATTGAATTCGTTACCTAAACAAGGTTATACGTAGGAGTTCGCAGTTGACCCCTCCTTTCTGGTATGTGAATGTTAACGAAACAAACCTTGAGAATGATAAATGTTTTTTTTTTCTTTTAGGGTTTTTTGAAGAAGCAGACTTTCTATCACAAAAGAGATATGCGGTACCTCGATCTCTGGAACAAATGTAGAGAAGACCAACACACATATTCTCTGAATAGAATTGAAAGTACATTGAAGAAAAGACGCGATGAGCTTGAAAAGAAAATAAAGCTCACTATTTATGCCAACAATAATGCTATGCTGTTTTTTCGTACGAATATCAGAGTAAGCTTCCTCTTACCATCTGGTACACCCATAAAGCAGTATTCTTTCTTAGCATAAACGTTTTATTTTAAATAACTTGGCTACTCTACTCGCATCAAATGAATTCGTTTCACACTCACTTCCCTTTCAGCAACGCTTTGGAAGGAATACAACAAAATCGCAAGGACTCAGCAGGAAAAATTATGGTCCATTCGCGAACTGTTATTTATCTGTGATGAGATGCAAGGAGTGTGATGGAATAATTGCGTTCTATTGTCTATTTCATTGTAGTTGAAAGTGTAATGACACCATTGTCGGTATTAATATTATTTACCATTAATACTTATTTACGTTATTGATTTTATTTTTTGCATAAGTCCTTAGATTAAAAGAGTACCAATAACAGTTTTTTCGGCCAGCATGCTCCCAGTGCATAATGAAGCTTCGCTTCTTAATGTATTTTTTACGTTCATTGATTATAAATCGATTTGCGAAAGTTTTCACACAATCTGAATTATAATACCCATACATCAAAGTTGCAAATTTTGGCATCGACATTTTCGGGCAATATTTTGATGCTATTGTTATTGATATGCGGTGTAAAAATATGAAAGTACATTTTGTTCTTGAAAGATACAGATCTCTCACCCTCAAGTATGGCTGAAATAAATTTACAGATACTTAATAGAGAAACATAGAATGTACAACCTTTTTTATCAGTGAATACACTTTGTACAACTAAGTTTATTTACTGATTTTTCATTTTCCCGACTTTTCATTTTTCTCCATTGATCATATGAATTAATGAAAAATTAAATGAATTTTTTTTGTTATTTGCTTTAGTCTTCCACGCCACCATTACATATCGTAAACATCCATGAATCGAACATCTGCGCAACATAAGTAAACTTCTGGTTATGAAAAATTCAAAATATTACGTGTGCCATTCATTACATTGGAGATTAGAAGGTCTACACATAATGTTTAAAATGTTTTGCAACATTCATTTTTTCTGTCAGTGTATGCATAAAATACATTTATTTTAATGTAAGGTTAAAGTACCTTCTTAACGATCAATCATATGACGACACAGTGCGTCTTTTTCCTCTATGGGTGATAAAATTTAATCTCTCCTGACCGGTCCGGGCAGTAGTAGTCTTGCTCCCAGTCGCAGCGCAGCTATTAATCATGATGCCTGCAGTAGTCTGCCTGACGAAATCTCGATACTTTTTTATTTTTATTAAAAATTGTAATATAATAAGTCAAATATCACACACAACCTTATCTACTCCAGAAAGTTTGAAACAACAGGAAATGACGTATTCTGAGGAGTCCTAACGAGAAAGAAAGGAAGTTTATTCAGAAACGCTTATTCCATTATCTTTTACACATTTGATTTTTCGCTAGTCTTAGGCTTGTGTGAATTGGGAAGAATGATGAAATGGGATCTGTGGTCCGTAATAGTATTGCTGCTTGTGAGGGAGTAACGCCTTCTCGTAGATAAAGTATCCATTTATCGTCCTGTACGATAATAAAATACTATTTTTTGAGAGCTTTAATTTTAAAATATATAAAAAATCAGTCATTCTATGTCTTCGAAGCTTTTGCTGTACGTATAGGGTAGGGACTGTACCCCGACAGTTTTAGAACTTCATTTTTAACTCTTCTCGGGAACGTATTTGGAATTACTGGGGGCGTGCATATGGGGTTATAAAATGTGTATAATTTTCCAGCTCACTGAAAGATTTTATAATAACACCGAAAACAATTTAGGACTCTTCTGTAGCATATGGAAACTTTTACATCAGACAGAACTGGTGCCGCACCTCGGTTCCCTTATTGTTGCCGAGATAGCCAATCGCTACCTTTTTGGGGGCTTACCGACGCATGGCCTTTTCTCACCACCAAAAACAAGTGCATGTGGACCGGGTCATTGCGGCGCCCCCCCCCCGATATGTTGACATAAGAAGGGGTGAGGGGAATTTTTGAGCAAGGCTCTCCACATATGTGGCAGAAAATGTATTTGAGTCAACAGTAATTGTGGTTGTGTTACTCCTTGAGGTTTGTTGTTTTGCGTCTTTGGGTCTTAGCTTCTCAACCTTTGTCCTTTCTCTGTTCTGAGGGGCGGGTTTGTTTATGTGGCGCCGTTGTACTCTGATACAGCCACAGTCACAACAAAAAAGGATAGTTTCCTATTCACTTGGCACAAAAACAATTAGACTGTCAGAGCCCTGTGCGTTTCAACGTCTATATCGAAGTAGGAGGCGGATATTGTCATGTCGCGAACTGCTCGTACTCGTATTTGCGCGGTATGTCGCAAGGCATACAGTTTCTTCTTGGGTGTTACTGCGAGATTAACATGTCAAAAATTGGGTTTAGTAATGGTCTCGTAGTCATTGGGGGATCTTTGGGGTAAATGTAATTTACCCAAATTACCCCAATGGGGTAATTGTAATTTTGTATGTAATTGTAATTTTGTATTTTGTATTCTGCCACCGGGCATCATTTGCACAATTGTAGAATACATTTCTATCTATCTATCTATCTAATTTTAGGGTGTGAAAGCTGTCTACATACGGTATAGTACATTATGCTCCGTTTCGTCATAGTGATGTGTTGATGTATTTACCCTCTTCCATGAGAATAAATTGAAGTTCTACACTGAAAAGAAACACAGAATATGTACCTCAGACTTTTCCCTTGTATCATAATCCCAACCAGTGAATGCAAAAAAATATATTTTTTCAGTTATATGTGACAAAGGAACAAAAAGTTCTGAGGAAACCAATTTCATATCCCTTTATATTATATTATTTCTACAACATTGTCCTTGTACTATTTTCTTAAATTTAAATTTTACACATTCTCGAATTAATTTTTACACATTTCCTGTACTATTCTGACGATAGAATTACATGTTTAGTTTAACTAATCCATCCAGTCAATTTGCTAATAAGAACTTTTGTCAAATAGAATTAGCACGTTCTTAAAGAACATAAATTGAATTTGACAGGATCTACGGGAGAAAACTCGTTATTATGAAAGAAGGCGAACAAACGACGGAGAATCGCTTGAGAATTCCATTACTGAATTGCGAGCGGATTTTGATGATTTGCAATACACTACGAACAAGGCTCGACTTCTTGTGAGTATTCGTAAAAAGAGTTGGAGGGATGAATTTCGTGGGTCATGACGTAACAATCTACTTTAAAAAATACAAAACATTGTTACGAAAAGTCCCTAAAATCATACCAGGATATTTTGAACTCAAATAATAAAACAAAAGGTGGAATATAATAAAAAATACTACCAAATCAACTAGAAAACCCGTAGAGAATGTTTTAAAATATAACGATATAAATGTGAACGATCCGGCAACAGTGGCTAATCTCTTTAACCAATACTTTTCGAGAATTGCTGCCGATCTCACTAAGGGTCTTCAGCCACAAAATTCAAAACCAGACAGTTCACCCAAAATTTTAGACACAATGTTCCACTTCTTCCTATGAAATTCTCAAAATAATCGGTAAACTAAAAAATAAATATTCGTCCGGTTTAGATGAATTGATTCTTTGTTAAAGACATGCCATTATGTTAACTCACATATTTAATGATCTTTATGCACTGGAACGTTTCCAGATATTTTCAAAACAGCTAAAATTAAGCCGCTCTTCAAAAAAGGCAACAAAATGAAATCAAAATTATCGGCCCATTTCTCTCTATCAGTTTTTTCAAAAATATTAGAGAGACTTTTTACGTACGAATGGAAACCTTTCTCACTGACGCGCTTTCAGATTGCCAACATGGATTTAGAAAATCAAAATCAACGGAAACAGCTATATTTTCTTTTCTTAAAGATGTCGCCTCATCATTGGATCAAAACGAGGCACCTATTGGATTATGATCTCTCAAAAGCTTTTGACGTCATTGATCATGTGATGTGTTGATGTATTTACCCTCTTCCATGAGAATAAATTGAAGTTCTACACTGAAAAGAAACACAGAATATGTACCTCAGACTTTTCCCTTGTATCATAATCCCAACCAGTGAATGCAAAAAAATATATTTTTTCAGTTATATGTGACAAAGGAACAAAAAGTTCTGAGGAAACCAATTTCATATCCCTTTATATTATATTATTTCTACAACATTGTCCTTGTACTATTTTCTTAAATTTAAATTTTACACATTCTCGAATTAATTTTTACACATTTCCTGTACTATTCTGACGATAGAATTACATGTTTAGTTTAACTAATCCATCCAGTCAATTTGCTAATAAGAACTTTTGTCAAATAGAATTAGCACGTTCTTAAAGAACATAAATTGAATTTGACAGGATCTACGGGAGAAAACTCGTTATTATGAAAGAAGGCGAACAAACGACGGAGAATCGCTTGAGAATTCCATTACTGAATTGCGAGCGGATTTTGATGATTTGCAATACACTACGAACAAGGCTCGACTTCTTGTGAGTATTCGTAAAAAGAGTTGGCCTAAATACAGCAACTACAATATTAAAAAATACATCTTACGTTCTCGTTTTAGAATATATTGTTTTTTCTTCTGTAAATTATAGGCAATCGACAATTACATTGTAACAGGATTATTTTAAAACAATTTTTTTAATCACATGAAAGTATTTTTGTTAGAATATTATAAGGATTGATTGTCTATAATTTAAAAAAGAAGACGAATTATTTAACAAAACTACAATACCAGTAGAAACGACACATGAATTTGTATAAATATTTTGGGCAATACAAACAGTTTCTGTAGATATCACCAAAAATTGCTGTGTTGGCTAGATTATGTTGTAACTGTAATCTAAGAGATCTTCTTTTCTGTTAAAGTTTCATAAACCACATGTATATGTTAGAACTAATAGAATGTTATTTGTTCATGAATAGAAACAAACCAACTGCCAGATTTATTTAGTTTTCATTTGATTAATTTACAAAGTGAATCAAACAAATTTATTGTATGTTTCAGATTTTATTTAGTATTCTGTGTAGTTAGTTGATTGGAGATCAATAATTAATTTATATGGTTATTATTGATATGAAGATCATATGTAAATGAAGATTATTTCAAAGTGTTTAGACCATGCTCCCTAAATAATGTAGCGTTTTACAAATCAGCGAAGAAAACGTTTGTCATTTGTGGTATTATATTTTAAATAAGGTTACCGAAAATACTCCAAATTTTTTTTATAAATTTCTCTAAGCAATATTTGTTCTGCTTTGTAGCTTGAAACGATAAGAGAAAAATATGAAAAGGTGAAAGCAAGAAGAGAGAAAATAATTAAAGAAGAGAGATTACGGCATGTACAAGAAGCAGCTGTCATAAAACTCCAAAGGTGGTGGCGTCGCCAATTATATCTAAAGTCTCTAAAGAAGCCAAAGAAAGGGAAAAAAGGCAAAAAAGGGAAGAAATAGAAACTGAAGTCTAACCCAAATTGCACAAGACCTGCTCTCCGCAAGAACTACAATTTCTTAATGTGTCAGAGTGTTTAATTACGTCACATATTTCACATTAATTTTATTTTGATAAATGGAGATTTACATTGGTTACGAACTGTTCATTTGCGACATTTTTACATATTTTGTAATATCTTTTGATATCTTTTAATATGATTTTTATATTTGTCTTTTAACTAATTATACTATATTTGTAAATATATATTTAATTAAATCTTTTGGTTTTTTTATTCAGATTGGCAGGAATACATTCTCTGTTAGATTTCACTGAATTCGGGGTATTTTTTTAATAAACCTGCGTAGTAAAACTATATCTTTAGCCAAAAGTGTTCTCCTGCATAAAGAAGATTTCATGAGCCATGCCTTATTTGCGTAACGTATCTTCAAATTCAGAGTGAACATGAACTTCACGAAATCACTGAATGAACGTCTAAACTTTAAAACGCCTGCATTTTTTACTTTCTTGCATACTACTTACGTGGTATAGAGAAAGTGATGGAAAGCTGCAGTGGAAAACTGCAATTTGTTTACAGAAAAACTCATATTTGTGGGAACCTAATAATGAAATAAAGGATAAAATTTGTTCCTACATATAGTAAATAACTTCTAGTAATACATTGAGTACTTAGGATCCAAGTTTAGTGAGTCCTTGATAACGAAAAATTGGTAAAACGCCCGTCCGCCCATCCGCCCGTCCGCCCGTCCGCCCGTCCGCCCGTCCGCCCGTCCGCCCGTCCGCCCGTCCGCCCGTCCGCCCGTCCGCCCGTCCGCCCGTCCGCCCGTCCGCCCGTCCGCCCGTCCGCCCGTCCGCCCGTCCGCCCGTCCGCCCACCCGTTCGTCCGTTCGTCCGTTCGTCCGTTCGCCCGTTCGCCCGTTCGCCCGTTCGCCCGTTCGCCCGTTCGCCCGTTCGCCCGTTCGCCCGTTCGCCCGTTCGCCCGTTCGCCCGTTCGCCCGTTCGCCCGTTCGCCCGTCCGCCCGCCCGTGAGTCTATCACCGTTGTCACCCAGATCCCTTTCCCGCACTACCCATCCCTTCAACCGCCGCTGTTCCTGTTTCTCACCCCCATCACTACAGCCCGCGTCACCCTCCAGGGCAAACACCTCTCTCCCCATGGCCACCTGGAGTCGTCGTTGCCTCCTTCTGCCCCTGCCCCCATCAGTCCCACCACCGGCGTGCGCAACCTCTTCTCCAACACTTAACCATGCCACCGCCACCACCGTCGCACTCGCAACCAGTACTTCCATCCGCTCTACGACCGCAGAATATATACTACACGGTCATCCTTTTTCCTCTTAATATGGAAATGGAAGGATAGTGTGATAAGTTATCACAAGGGTGTATTAATAGGAACCATAAATTGGAATGAATTTATAAACAGGACGTCAGCTATAATAGGTAACAAAAGATAAGCAAAGAATCAAATAGTAAATAATACAAGGAAATGGCAACATAATTGATAGCGGGGAAAATAGAGAATACATTGTTAAATAAAAACAGTGAAAGGACACGTGAGCAATTTCCGTGAGTAAGAAAGTAAATTAGGAAAACCATTTCGAATCAATAACCAAAGAATAAAGAAATACAGTGCTAGAGTGCCGATGACCAATCAGAAATAAGAATATATGCAAGCAAGGAAATGGCCTACGCACTAGGGGCGAATAAGCAACTAGTCTGAATGCAATGTCGGGCAGGCAGAGAAGGCGGATGAAGAGCGCGTGAGATAAAGAAACAGAGCAGACGAGCTTTTGACGCGATGATGTTACTTGTGATGTAGGGAGATGTTATAAATGGACATAGAAATATAATCGCGAGTGTGGAGGAAGCAGATACCATTAGTCGAGACGAGGTTCAATAAAATGGAATTTGAATTACTGGATGCCGTTCAAGAAGTCAGAGGATACACGAAAGGAAAGTGACTAAATAGGGGCATGTTAAATTATTTATTGTAGGAAGATCAAATTTTGTAATTAATTAAGAATTTCTGGACTAGGATTTAATAATTATAATGACCATGCATGCAAGGGGGAGGAACGGTACACAATAATTACGAGGGTTTCATGGTAATTTTTTATTTTGTCTTTTTAAAAATTGTTGTACTTATCGATAGTTATGTTTTGATGCAATATGTATGTTTTGCAGAAGAATACAGATGGAAATGTTAACTTGAAGAATTATTATTCCTGGGTAATAGTAGTAAAAGAGTTCCCAATCGCACGTGAGGAGAATTAACTTACGTAAATTTGTCATCACCGAATATCCGGAGAGACGGTCTATCGGACCCACTAATAAATTTTATCATGACGGGGCAACTTTGTTTCACCCTTCGGTAAATTGTTCGGTGACAGATTAAATGGTATTAGGCAGAATAAACAAATAAAAAGGTATCGGACCGTACCCCCATTTGAAAAGGAAAAATACGGTGAGGTTTAAAATGTGTGAGTACTTCCACGGGTACGCTAGTCATTCTTTATTGTGCTAAAACCCACATATAAAAGAAATACATTGACTTCTTTAAATCAACATTAAAATTTTGTATTGTCAAAATGTAACAAAGCTTTTCAATTCTTAATACATATTTATTAAATACCTATTGTATAATTTATTCATATCAATTCGGCAGTTTTGGTGTCAACTCCACGATCTATAGAAGTTAAAATATGAATACAAATACTGTTGTTATTACGAACACAATAGTACACATATTGAAGTATCGGAATCTAGTTGTCTTACATCCCCAAAAAGCGAAAATAATTCGAGAATAAATATCAGAGCATCATGTTAGGTTCTTAAATGCGGTTTATGGGCTCTTTTCTCGCGCATGTACAGACGATCCTGAACGCGGGAGAATATCGTCCTTCCATCAGTCGTAATTCCTTTGTAGCTTCTGTGATGCCATGGGTACTTTCTGCAGCCAACAGCTCCCTCGCCGGAAGAGTATTTCCACGACCTGTCGTAAACAGGACAAACACAGCAATAAAGGCGGACTGAAGACTGGACGGACGTTTCCCTCTGATGTGGGGAAATAAAACTCGTCCATAAAAAGGATAATCTATTGCAAAAAGAAACGAAGCATACTTGCCACACTTCGGTGCCTTGCTTGAAGAAGCCACCGGGAGTGGTGGCTCAGTGCATTAACTGATGTCATTGCGGTGCCTTGAACGGGAGGTCCTAGGTTCCAGTCCCGACGGCGGCAGGATTTTCGACACTAGCTTTTCAGCTAGGTCGAATTCAGTCTGTCTGGAGGAGACTTCTAGAGGCCGACAGCTCTGATCGGTGGTTTTCCGTGGTTTCTCCCATCAACACCAGGCGAAGGTCGAAGCAGTACTCTAGGGGGCCATGGACCGCTTGCGATCTGTCCTTCCTCTTCCTTGTTCTATCCTAACTCCTTACACACACACTTACACTAACATGCACTACACTACCACATTCCGGGAGACCGGTCGGGGACTTAGAACTTGTCCCGACTGTGGCGGTGCTGATGGGAGATACCTGGTTAAGAAAAACCCCGCTAGTCGACGGTAGGTCGGCGTCGGCTCTCGCCATCCAGTGGGGGAAGACGACCGCCACTTCCCGATGAAAAATCATGCATTACACTTACGGGACTAATGACCTCAGTAGTTGACGCGCCCGGAATCACTAACAATCAATCTATCATTGACGAAGCCATAGGCCAAACTATCGTACTCACAGGCGTATGCTCAGGAGAGACCAAGGTGGCCGTGGATCCTCTGAAAGTTTTGAAAGGTGTCAGTTAGCCCTGTGTAATAACATTTATGGTGCGAGGGATGAAAGTGACATTTTATTTGGCGATTAGGAATGAATGGTTGCGACACAAATCCAACAGGCCGAGTGGTGCAATCCTTCGAAGAAATTGAACCGATTTTCATACGTATGTCACACATTATTGTTTAGTCAACCTTAGGCCCCGAACAATATTGATCATGATGTATTGTTCATACTTATTGTAAGACGTTGATAATTATTTTACAATTGAAAGGATGAGATGAATATTAGCCTAACCTTCAAAAAATGAAAAATGAGTTATTGACAGAAATTATCTACAAAAGAACTATCTTTGTGCGTTGTTAATTCGACCTGTTTTCCTCTATAAAAAAGGCCATTTTTTCTCTATACTAAAATTCCCTCTGCTGTGAGTGCATTAATGGTCTAACCCCATTCACAAAAAATCACAAAAAGGATGACAAGGAAATAGAACACAAGTTCCCGCCAGGTCAGAGTTACGTATCCTGCGATAGAAATTCCGGAATAATAGAAAAGAAAGACTAAAAATGTTTATATTTTGTTGCAATAGGCAGAACACTTGAGGGAGACCGTGGCAAATAAGACACCGTTTAAAGTGACTCAAATGCAACATCTTTGACTGACGTCATTACTAATCGTCAATATACCCAAGTTCAGGAGCCTGTTGCTTTCAGTCGCATTACTCTGATGAAGTTCTATGAAAAATACCCTCTGAAATATTATTTCACTTATAGCTATTCAGATCAGGAACAGTTTTGTTAAAAGTGACGTCAGAAGGGGAAAACCTACATTATAACTTCGAAATGTTTAAAAAGCAAAATTAAACAACTCAAAAAACCTTAAACAAAAATTTTGGAAATCAAAGGCAATAAATTAAATATATTAATGATACAAAAACCTTAAAGGTATTAATGATCTTTGAAAATATGCCCCACCGATATTTCGTTCTTTGTATTAGGCTCGGATACTATAATTAATAAATCAAGAAAAAATGATGATTTTTTTGATGTTCAAATAATGTAAAGGGCTGAAAAAATGTAAATAGTGGGGTTTTATGTATATTACATGCAAAAATTAAAATATCCTCCTCAAACTCAAGGGGCTACGACCTTAGCCAGATTAATTGGGGAAAATCAATTTTGTTGAAAATTCTGTTGGCGGTTTAGCCCCAAGCATTCACGTACGGAAGTTTTCTCATAAACCAATTTTTCGGTATCATAGACCCGCAAAATGTGAATTCCGACTACACACCGTTTTAGAGGAAGTAATTTTCTGTTAGGGACAAGATACATTCATGATTTTTGTATCAGGTATCTACACTTAAGAATTTTTGTTGCGTAATGATAGTATATTAATACACAGAGTGTGATATTACGATACGAGCGAGTATCTAAACTCATATGTATTATATACCCATTACATGGAGTTTCATACAGTACTTCTTTATTACTTATTGGTAATGGGATTAGAAACTAAAATAAAGCCATGAAATACTCCACACCACGTCTATAGTTTTCTTAGATGCCCTGGAACTCGGAAAAAATAAAAATGCCGTGAAAAAGTTTGGATTTGGACAGAAAAATCCAAATGTTTTTAGCCTTTTCTCATATTACGTATGCCAACTCTATTCTTACATCATTTCCGACACAGTTGACGATAGCAAGGCTCTATGAAAGAGACAGGTAGGCATTAAATATTTGCTATTCACATGTTGAACATCTTTTCGTATAGCAACTTCTTAATTTTATTGGAAGAAAATGTAAAGAAATGATGTACTTTATATTTACAGTACCATGTTATTGCAGTTTTGTAATAATAATTAACGAAACGAGTGTATAAAGAAGGGTATAATTGCATGAATGGTGTGTTCAAGAAAACGAGCGACGATAGGAGCGAGTTTTCTTATATACCGCGAGTGCAATTTCCTTTATACACATGTTACGTTCAATTTTTTTCGTTTCCATTTAAGAATAATTCAAATTTTGAGATATTCGAGCACATTTTTACAATTCGAGGAATGTGTAAGATGAAGTCATATTTCTTCTGTTTTAGTGGCCGTCATATCTATTTTAGTGGGCGTTGCATTGTATTTGTTTGCATGAAATATTTGTATATAGAAGGTACTGACGATATTGCGGATAAAGTATTAAAATACAAAGTCATGAAAATATTACTTCCTACGAAAAGTAAAGACTGGTATGAGAGATAATTAAACATATATAAATATTGGAGGAAAAACTAGTCATTCTGACACAATTTTTCGATAGCTTACTTTGTAGAACTGGTAAACTCAACTGACGTTTACATTTTTCACATTCACATCCTAAAAACAAATGTTTTCACACGTAAAACAATTTATTCACGTTCAATATTTTATGTTGTTCCATAATTGAGCTAGCACAACATTTACTTCCCCAATTTAGTTGTTTATATGTAGTTGTTGGTTCCCAATACGTAATGTACATTTTTGTTCATGCTTCATGGCCGACTGCAGATACCTTGGCTAGGTCTGTGTTGTAGTCTCTTAATTAAACGATTTGGATCCTTTTCTGAATTCTGATTAGTAGGTTATGGATATTATATTGCACAGTGGAATTTTAATTGCACGCATGCTATTAACATAGATATAATAAACGAGTTTTTGTAGTATTAATGAGCATATTTAGTTTACTAAACGAAAAAGTTAGTCATTGATTCTTTGATATTTTTCAATCGTTAAGAAATGTTCTGACGTTCCTTCGTTACAAAATTCCTTTAATTAAAGAGTACGATATAAAATTACTTCTTTCTGAATCTTATCTTTCTGAATTTTATCAGACGAATGCAATGAATGGCGAAAAATGTGGATACGTCTCAAACCTATTACAATATTAAATCTTTTTATAATTGCCAATTACTGATATTTGTTTCTTTCGACTTGGGATAACAAACATGTTGTAGGATGGGTCCCAGAGGATGCACCTAATGGCTTTCGTGTGCTTTCAAATATCGAAAGAAACAAAAATATCTCTGAAGGCAATTTGTAAAGGGGATGTAGAGGTAATTGGATTCGGGCTGTCATGGCGTGAGGAGCAAGGAAGTTGATTTTGATTCAACAGAATTCAACCAAATCAGATCGCTCTCCTAATAAAACTTCACGGAAGAATTATCACGCGATGGAATGGGGCATTCCTCATTTCCGTAGAGCCACTTAAAAGAATTCTTTTATAAATAAAAGAAGTCTTTCTGAGTTTCTGTCGAGGTGAAGTATTTTAACATCAAGTATTCTTAGGAGGAAAAAGGGAATAACTGAAAATCTTTTGCAGGAATGACCAAAAGAATACTGAATCAATATATATTTTTCTTCTGATTCTCCCGAATCCTCACACTGGAGTATCTGACGAAAATTTCTAATTAATTTAGGGCTATGCTCTAAAAAAAAGGAACATTAATTAACCTTGTGTCAAACATTCGTAAACTAAGCAGGCATATACATGGATCGTTTTTTCCCTGTTGCTGTCTTACAGATATAATTTTAATTAATTATTCGGACTTGGTGAATAGTCTTTATAATTAAGGGGGTATACATTCCTCTTTTTATTAACCAATTGTTGATGGGAATGGTAAAATCATCTGTTTATTAGGATAATGTTCGTAAATGTTGTTTTTTTTAAGCTGACTTGAATTATCATCGACCTGGGTGAAAGCGCTTTTCTTCTCCGACGAATAACAAGAACACATGAAGTACATTTAAATTCGCTTTCACCTTGTCCATTTCTTGTGTCTACAAATTCGTTTTCTGTCCTATTGCCTTGTCTTCCACCGAAAATGGGATATCGGCTCAGGGAATGCGGATTCACTGAGGGACTTACGAGAGTTATGCATCTTTAACGCAGGCGGAATAAAAAAGGAGGTTCTCCTGGCCGGCCTTGGCCCTGCGAGAGCCATTATCGGCAGGATAGGCGCGTGAAGGCTCCTCTCCAGGCCTCTCACCACTTCGCGCCCCCGTCTGCCTCGGCGCCACCGCCCCCTATCGTCGACCCAGCCCCCGCCGCCCCCGCCGCTCCCGCCGCCCCCGCCGCCCCCGCCGCCCCCGCCGCCCCCGCCGCCCCCGCCGCCCCCGCCGCCCCCGCCGCCCCCGCCGCCCCCGCCGCCCCCGCCGCCCCCGCCGCCCCCGCCGCCCCCGCCGCCCCCGCCGCCCCCGCCGCCCCCGCCGCCCCCGCCGCCCCCGCCGCCCCCGCCGCCCCCGCCGCCCCCGCCGCCCCTGCTTTCATCACCTTCTCCGTCGACTCGGCCGTTCTGGCCGTTCCTGTCATCACTGTCGTGCCTCATGCCCGCCGTCGTCCACAACCCCGTCCCCACCGTCCCCGTTGACCCGGCCGTCCCGGCCATTCCTGCCATCATCGCTGTCCTACCAATCATTGACGTCTTACCATGCCCGCTGACTCCGTCATCGCCATTCCTGTCGCCTCCACCTTCGCCGCTGCTGTCGCAGTCTCCCCCCCCCCCGTACATCCCTGCCCGTACTCCCGCTGTCGCTCAGCCAGTGTCACAATCAGAATTCCACCTCCACACTCCCACATCGTCGCATCGCAACTTCTCACTACCGTACCGTTTCTCTGACACTCCCTCACACCGTCACATGCTCCCATCACCACAACGCGGCACCGTCACTCCGATACCACGTTTATCGCTACTTCCCGTTTTCAGCACGCCCCCTTTCCCCAACGCCGCCACTTGAATTCTCTTCCGTGTACCGCCACCGCTTGGCCCGCCGTCCCCGTCTCTGTCCCCGCCCCCGTCACCGTCACCGTCACCGTCACCGTCACCGTCACCGTCACCGTCACCGTCACCGTCACCGTCACCGTCACCGTCACCGTCACCGTCACCGCAACCGTCACCGCAACCGTCACCGTCACCGTCACCGCCCCCACCCCCGCCCCCGCCCCGCTGTCGGCGCTTGTTCCCTCCTGCGGCGGGGAGGCCTCGAAGGCGCGGGCCGCTGATCGGCGACGGCCGCGTTATCGGGCGCAGACCGATGTATATTGCATGGGGCGGGGCGGGGGCGGGGGCGGGGCGCAAAGGTCGGAGTTCGATCAAGGGCTCGCGCGCGGGGGAGGCGCGCCATCGACCGCCCCTCGCTGACCGGAGGGTGCGGGCGGGGAACGGGCCTGGGTGCACGGGAGAAGGAACGCCACGACGCAACGGACTGAATTCGGAATCGAGTAAATAAACTTCAACCGTACAACTTGTTTGTTAGATTTTGACACTAAGAAACACGACACTCTCTATCCATTTACGTAGGTTTAATTCTCATCATAATAATGACCTCAGACCAGGAGGTCCTTGGGTTCGAGTCCCGGCAATGGCAGAATTGTGGACATTAGCTAGGAGCTATCTGAAGGACAATTCTAGCAACCGGCTGCTCTGATCGGTACTTTTCCGTGGTTTCCCCGATCAACAACAGGACAATGCTGGAGCAGTACCCTAACAAACGTTCATGGACCACGTGCGGTCTTTCCTTCCTCTTGTTTACTCTTACTTGTACTACAGTACTACACATGTCGGGGGCTTAGAACTTGACACGGCTGGAGTGGTGCCCCGCTCTTGTGAGATATCTGGTTAGGGACCGCCCTGTAGGATGGCGCTGTTCTTACCAACCAGCGAAGCAAACATCACGGTCACCTAACGTCACAAACATATGCACTATACTTACAGGACCAATGACCATAGTAGTTGTTTCACCCGGAACCACGAAATGATTAATCAACTAACATTGCTTAAACTATTACAATTTTATTCATTTCAAGCAACCTTCAGATTGCATATCTTCACTTGTATAGCACAGGATGACAAGTTATTTAAGTTGTACATTGTCAGATTATTATTTGTATGAGACAATATTTGATCAACAGAAAATATGTTTTAAAGAGTGCGGTGTTGCATACTTGTTCCTCGGGGATCTCCTTGTACGTATTTGTGGCTGATTCTACTCGACCGAGGCTGACGTAAAGTTCGCCTCTGGAGACGTGAAGGGGGGGGGCAATAGAGGAGGAGATGCTCGGCAGGGCGGTCAAAGCCTCGAAACGACGCCGGAGGCAGGGAAGAATCTTCGAACGAGGCAGAGGAACTCAGCTGAGTGATATGAAGTACTCTAAAAATCCTAGAGGTAAGGGTCTAACGTTTGATACCAATATTTAAGCCCCTAGACCACCTCGAGAAGTGAGTATGGGCTCCTACCATCTTTGTCAGTGAAATGAAAAGTTAAACCCTCGATCATCCTACCGTGAAAGAGGAAGGCAAAAGCAAAGAGGAAATTCTTGAAGCGGCTCGATGCGAGGCAAACGGTGCGGCAAGAGGGAAAACTTGAAAAGTTATGAATTTAAAGGCCAGTTATTGGTTTCTTACGAGTAGTGAAAAATCCTATATTACAAACTACTTCGATTGAATCATACAACAAATTTAATTACGTGTGCTAAGAGGAACCCCTAAGTATCCGTTAGTGCCACTTCATCCCCCAGGGCTCCCTCGAGCCCATGTAAAATTACACCGTGCGCCAGTCTCTGTCCTTGATTCTTTGATTAGTGTTTCTGGGCGCGTCAACTGCTAAGGAAATTAGTCCTGTCAGTGTAGTGCACTTTTTTAGTGAGGGTGGTGGTGATAATCTCCCTCCAATGAAAGACGAGACCCGGCGTTCAGGTTCACATCGTATTGCGGGTTTTCCCAACCGGGTATCTCCCACCAGCGGCGCACCGCCCCAAACGAGACAAGCTCTGCGGTTACGACTGGCCTTCCGATGTGTGTGGTAGTGTAGTGAATATAACTGCAAGCGGGTGTAAGCAAGGGGTGAAGATAGGAGAAGGAATTGGAAGGAAAAATCGCGCGCGTTCCGTGGCCCGTTTGTTAGGGTACTGCTCCTCTTGTGTTGATTGGTGAAACCACGAAAAACTAGCGATCAGAGCACCCAACCTCTAGAATTATCCTCCAGACAGTGACTGAACTCGGCCTAGCAATCCAGCTAGTCTCGAAAATTCTGCTACAGTCCGGACTCAAACCCTAGGACCTTCCGGTCAGAGGCCGTGCAGTAATATCCATTAATGCTCTGAGCTGCATAAGCTGGATTGATTATTCGAAATTCTTTGTGACGCGTTGATCTAATTGAAAACGACGTCGCTAGACAGCAGTTCAATCTGGAAGGGATTCCTCCCTTTGGCACGAAAAACTCCATTAAAATACATTTTCTCTTCTGGCCGTAGAAGCTCTGTGAGATAAGGCCGATTAATGCGGGACAGGAGTTAAAGCTGGGAGTTACTCTTCTGAGGCTCTTCGATACTTTTGGCGTCGCTTAAATGCGCGCGTGGTTTCAAACACGATCAATATAGTTGCGGGCCTCTTCCTGTCCGATTGTACCGTCGCGCAACCTTATCTACTAAGTCTATTTTTATACTTAAATTTTTATCAAAATATTAATCAATCTAACTTATGAAACATCATTGTATTTCTTTTTTTATGATTTATCCTTTTCTGGTAAGTAAAATATATAATTCCATTTCAAAAATGAAAGACAATTTAATTTTTTCGAAAATTAAAAATATTCAGTATCTTTACAGCTTATTACTTGTCCCCTGATAATGCGTTATTCTGCAAAAATTGCATTTGGACATCGCGAACCGTTTAGAAGTTATGGAGGGTAGCCCATAGTCGATGGAACACGCTGCATCATCACGAAACGAGGGAGGCGGAAGAGGTCGGGCAGGTGGCGAGGACGGGAAGAGGGTCGCGTGCAGTTCCCACGCCCCCGCTTTCCTTGGTGACGTCACCCTCACCCCCACTCCCGCACAGCAGTCGCACTTCTCTGGCTCGAGCCTGCGCCGAGAACTCCGCACCTGAAACAACTAGCGAGCGCGCTCTACCTACGGTGACTGAACATCGCAGAAAGTTCCACCGGCAGGAACCTCCCGTAATAAACGATTCTAAATTAATACCAACGAGTTTTCTTTTTGTAGTATGTTTGTGGGTTTACTTTCATTAAATTTGTGAGTTGGCTCAGTTGTTTGGGAAACGAGGTAATTTCTCACCGTTTTGAAAATATTAATAGAAGATATCGGGAGTGTCGAGTTTGTAATTGAAAGATAGGGAGGAAAGAATTCTGCCTGGAATAGGATATTGGACGCAAACTAAACAAATACTTCGAACTCGCCCTCTTCGTGGATGAGGATTCTAAGAGACAGGCTGCTCTCATCAGTCGTTTGGTGGTTTCCTCTCATCAATTTCTGGTGAAGGGTCGAAGTAGTACCAAAACGACCCTTCACGGATCGCCCACAATCCTCTCTTCTGTCTAATCATTATTGACTTGATTTGACTTTCCTTTCTTCAACAATGTGGAAGGGATGAATTTGGATCGAATTTGGCCGTGTAGTTATTCGCAATTAACAATTCGAATTAGCCACACTTCCTATTTTCTCAATACCTCGTTTGAATTATCTTTATTATTGAAATAGAGAATTAAATGGCTACATAGTGAAATGAATAATTCCACTATATAATTCGTTTATCTACTAATAATTCGTTCATCTAAGTCGTTGCTCTCGGTTGGTGATCATTTCGATCATATCAGTCTGTATGCCAGTGTATTGTTCTTGTTTAAACTTCTATACGTAAAAATGATAGCTCCCCTTTGAACGAATTGATTCCAAAATACTAAAATTTAACTTAGAAATCATAGTTATTTTCGCAAAATCGATGCAGGAAAGCGTTCTCCTCCGACAAACCAATTAGAAGAACTCGTAAAATTGCTGATACTGTTGTCCTGAATCCGAGCCATGCTAACATATTTGTTTTCAAAAGGTTGCGAGGAGCTCGCTTTCTGAATTTCTCGGTTCATTTTCGCATACTGGAGTTGTCTGTTATTATATTTCTTTATTCTACTTTGTAATTCTTAATTATTTTATGCTTTCTAAAATCTTAATAGTCTATCTGAGTTACTCATGTTTTCTTATTTCTAACTTTATTTCAATGTGTAGTATTTTGAAATGTTTGATTTATACCTAATGAACAAAATGTCCGTTAAATTATAAATATAATTGTGATACTCTCTGTTAATTGTGATACTTATGTAAAGTGGACATACAAATTAAATTTAATTAAAAAATAACATCTTCGAAATTTTTGTAGCATTTTGAATGTGTTTACAAAGCGAGTGCGGAAGATTCAGATATTGTATAGATTAAAAGTTTGAAGCTGTGCCCAAATGCAATTCAAAAACTGTCTCTGTAAATATCGCGAAAACTATGAATGCATACTATATTTATGAAACATTAAATAACGTCAAATCCAATTTGTGTTCCGGTATCTTAGAGAAAATCGATCCAGAAATTCAGAGTGAGGACGCCTACGAAAGTGCTTGTAAAATTTTGTAATGCACTTAGAAGCCAAGGAACACGAAAGCTAAGGATGAGTATTTAACATAGAATCCTGAGGGAGCATAATTAACTCGAGCGCAATGGCAGTTATCACGAAATCCGCTAGATGGCAGCGCAGTATAACAGGTTTTGGCTCGCCTTGACGCGAACAAAAACTATTCTGACGACAAAAAATGAGTGCAAAGCGACTGACTTTTGTTTGGGACTGAGAGTGAAGGTTTTAAATACAAAACGCAAAAGGAAAGCAGCCGTGAAGGGAAAACGGAAAAAAGGGAAAAATAGGAGATCAGTTGGAAAGTTAATAGGTTTTCTTTAGGCAAACTTTGATTTTTCGTTTTCTGAGCAGATTTATGGGTGTTAAGATAGATTTACAAGCGTTTTTCCAGCCAATTAATCCATACTGATATACTGATTTAAAATAATGCAAAATAGACCAAACGGAATCAAAATGACATCAAAAACAATTCAGAATTCCGACAATTTCAATAGAATTTTAACAGTAAGTACGACTAGAACGTGACCGTGATAATTGTTGGACATTTGAGTGCAATTTCTTTGCGTATACTTCATACGCGTCTTACGTGAAAGAACTCTTCTGCTTCCTACATTTTTCTAAACCATCGCTTTTTCTGGCGTACACTAAAGCTATAGTCCATTACACTCTAGCAACTAAGGTGAAAACGTGTACCACTCTCTTCCACCCAGAACAAAAAGCCACACCGTTCTCGCTCAGACTACGTGACTCCCACGTGTGTCCCTTGTACGCCAACATACAGCCGTTAAACTTCCCCCAACACACCGAGCCCTCCCTCCGTCCACAAATTCCCGGCGATTTTCCTTTATTAACCCGGCGGCAGCCCGTTAAACCACTCAATTTCGGCGAGGACTCGGTTTTTGCGAGCCAAGTGCCAGTAAATTCCGGTACACTCCGTCGCCGGCGCGATGCATCACCGCGTGGGGGGGGGGGAGGTGGGACTCACTCGCAGTGAGGCGCCTTTCGCCCTCCGTGAAATACGCGCAGCGCCTCCCCAGTCATTTGCATATGAAGCGCGACGCGCGAAGGTAGCGGCGGTGGAGGCGGTGGCTGAGGATGGGTGGGTGGGTGGTTCGTTGTTGGTGATTCCGGACACGACAACTACAGAGTTCATTAGTCCCGTAAGTGTGGTGCATGTTTTTTCATCGGGAGGTGGCGGTGATTTCCCCCCGCTGGATGGTGAGATCCGGCGCCGACCTACCGTCGGATAGCGGGGTTTCCCCCTAACCAGGACTCTCCCACCAACGAGGCACCGCCCCAGCCGGGACAAGCTCTAAGCTCCTGACTGGTCTCTCGAAATGTGTGGTAGTGTAGAGCATATTAGTGTATGTGAGGATAGAACAAGGAAGAGGAAGGAAAGATCGCGCGCGGTCCGTGGCCCGTTTGTTAGGGTACTGCTCCAGCATTCGTCTGATGTCGATCGGAGAAACCACGGAAAACTACCGAACAGAGCAGTCGGCCGCTACAATTCTCCTCCATAGAGAGGCTGCATTCGCCCCAGATCTGAAGCTAGTGTTGAAAATCCATCCACCGTCGGAACTCGAACCCTAGAACCTTGCGGTCAGAGGCATTGTAGTGACACCAGTTGATGCCTGAGCCACCTAAGGCGGAAGTGGAAACGGTGAGGACGATTGGACGAGAGAAGAGGAAGTAGGGCGGGGCAGGGGCGGCGTTGCCCGAGATGGTGACTGTGTCGGGGATGTGGTTGATGATCGCCGCGGCGACGAAATCGGGCACGGTGACATATTGAAAATCATAAGGGAAGAAAATCATAAACTACAAAACGCATGTGTATTTCGACTGCTGGAAGGGATGAATATTTCCTTGGTTCAATACTCGGAATTTAATACTCAAAATATTATTTTAAAAAATTTCTGTTCGCTGTAATTGAGAATATTTTGGACGTATATTTATTAATAAATGTTTTAAAAATGTATATTTTTGCATATGAGGGCGTTTCAACTCCTTTTAAACCATTGCGCGCTGCCTCGAGCCCGTTTTCTTCCCGCCGCACTTCGAACTGTACATTCTCCTCTCGTCCTTTGGATCGTGGCTTCCATTCAGTGTGTTCCTGGGTGGTCTTTTGTGCCTTCTGCTGTGGTTCCTTATGAAAAAAATTGTTCTTTGAATTTCATGATCTACTGTAACATATAAGGTATTGAATTTTGAATATATATCATTTTGTTCATCTAATGTCCAAATAAAATTACGTAAAAATTATAATATGAGTTGTTTCTTCTTATTCTAGATGGGTTTTGTGTTTAGTTCTCGTAGAAACATCATAGTCGATGTATTTTATATAATTGTCGTTGGGGTTGTTTAACCTTAATTTACCTGCTAAGGCCAACACCGACGTCCCTGCCTTGAGTATTCACTCTAATTTTAATACCCTGAGACGCCGACTCCAGCCTCCCCTTCAACCCGCGGTGAATGTTGGCTCTTTTGCGGCCTACACTCACATGCTGTTACATCGCATAGACCCCTAGCGTCGTTTGAATTTTTGTAGCAGCCCGGGAGAGTAGTACGGTGGCACGCACGCTGTAGTCTATGGACCCATTGTCCAACTATCCACTTACCCATTCGCCCAAGCGCTCCCAGAGAAAAGTCTAAACAATGCCACGAAATAGTGCAAACGTGTTTGCCTGTGACAGTATTCGAAACCGCGAATCTTCTAATCGAGACAGTGAAATCTTGACTCTTCAGCAATATCCACTTTTCAGGACTCACGCTAGGATTCAAACCCAGATATTTAGGTTTCGTAAGCAATGAACTTAACACTGCTCCGACCGGCAGAGTTCTTGTATATTACGTTATCTATGAAACAACTGCATTGTAAATGTTTCATCCAAGTGATTACGTAAATGATACGCAAAGCTCCGTTGGTTCCTCGCTGCGGATCCATTTGCATATGAAAGCAGCCGAGCGGCGCGTGCTTCTCGCTGGAAAGACCGAGATTGACCGAGCTACACGGCTTTCAATGTTCACCGCTTCGAATCTCTTCCTTCTCCTCTTTACTTTTGTTGTGTCTGGCAGCACAGATTTTGTGCTCGCGTGTCTTGGAACTGAAACGTGATCATTGCAAATGTCTGTTCTGGTGAAACATCGTTCTAAGATTGTTCATCTAAGTTCGTTCATCTACGTAAATTCGTTGAATAAGTTGAATAAGAAATTGTGAACTTAAATAAGAAATAGTGCGCAAATGTAGTACTTGTAGTATCATAGAGATATTTAGAGACAATCACTTCACTTCTTTTACAGCGGAAAATGTTACTCCTTATCAAATAGGACTAAAAAGTTAAATACGTTTCTTGTCTCACTCAGTCGAATTAATGTAGCAATATTTTGTTCTCTGACATTAAGGAGACAAGTTATAATCTCTGACACTAGTTAATTAAGAATGAAGTTTTTCCTTGTAGAAAAGGAGTGAATTAATTGACTAAAATATCCCAAGAATACATCTTATCCTCAATTAGTATCACGTAGAGAAACACTAATTCGTTATATTTAAAAACAGTACCTAAAAACCCCCAGCAAATTTGAATATATATTTTACTATATTCGCCTCATAACGGCAGATTATCGCTCTTCATACATTTTCTTCGCTGCATCATAACATATTGTCTCGTTATCGGGACTTTGATTCCTCAGCCTGTGCAGGATGTGATCAACATGTGTGGGATGTAACACACCGTACTATATATCATGCAAACTCAATCGTTTCTTGCTAAGCTTCTGCAAAGAAATCTAACATTTTTACTTTCTCGTGTACTGACATGTATGTATAACTTAAACAAAACATTTAATGCCATCACAATAGAAGAAAGAACAAAATGTGCTAGGGGAAATTATTTTAATTCTTTTTAGAGTACTGTTTGAATTCATTATATATCCATTGATACCATCCATAATGTCGAAATACTCACAAAATAACTCGTGTAATTAATTTAGTTTCCGTGTAATATTGTGAGCCGGTTCCGAACAGTCTTTTCATGGATTCCGCATTTGCGCGTTGCAGGGCGAGTCGCGTTGCATTATGCTTTAGAGGACACACGGGGGGACGTGACTGGCGTTCATCACGGGCGTGCTTGAAATGCGTGCTGCGCCTCTTGCCTTCCTTGTTCCTCTTCCGCCCCTTGCCCTACGCAAATGGCGTGCGGACCGCGCGTGGCCCATACGAACGTGTCGGTACACCACGACTGGTGTTGCGCACCAATTCAGGGATTGAATTTTTTTTCTCTCTCTCTCGGCCGCTTGGTTACCAGACCGCTACAATCACACATTTAATTTAATTTTTTATTGTTAGCTTTTGGTCATCATGAAATGGAGAGCTTGGTGGACTCAGAACTGAAGTTGTTCGCTGATGACGTCATAGAAAAGTCGTTCGCTTATGAGTAAGTTGTAGTTTGTAGTTGCTTTCCTCTGCCCGTATGATGGTGGGGGTGATGAATTTATGATCTAAGTGAATTTTTAATGATTATTAAAATGAATATGATGGATGATCACGGAGAAATGATTGAGTTAAAAATCGAAGCTGGGTACTGAGTGGTCCCATTGTAGAAGGTAAAAAATGGGGTTTAAAACGTCAAAAACAAACCTACATAGAAAGAATTCTCCATTTCTGGGAACTTGAAAATGAGACATGTAAGACGGACCGACGTCGGACAGACCGACGACGGACAGACCGACGACGGGCGGACGGGCGGACGGGCGGACGGGCGGACGGGCGGACGGGCGGACGGGCGGACGGGCGGACGGGCGGACGGGCGGACGGGCGGACGGGCGGACTTTTATTTGCAGGGCCATCAGGCCCTGTCATCCGCCTGACCACGCAATTTTCTCTACACTTGATTCACCTAGCGGAGAAACAAGGTATCACTCGGGCGACGAAACAAGTCATTTAAATTTATCTCAGAAGCTTCTTTTAGGCTTGATGATCTTTCACATGCCGTAATTCTACAAGGGACTGCAGGCTTTACTTTCCTTCTGAAGGACAGCGTACAAAGAATTATTACGCCCTTAACAATCCACGGCTTCGATCGGTTTTGGACCCGCAAACTTGGGTACAACAGTCCAATGGACGAACTCGTGGTGGCGGCGCATTATGGTAGTGATGGCACCGTCCACGGCGGTGGAGTGCGGGTGCCTCGACGAGATTCGCCGAGTGCAGCAGTTGCACCATGCTACCTACACTCCTCAGATATTAGTATAAGTGAGGAGATGAATGATTTTGATTCGGTTGGTGGCTAAGATGGTCTCCATGACACTGACCATGTCACAGTTACACGGTGTAAACACCTATTCCTCGGGCCTTGAACCAGCACATCTCTTTCCCACAATAACGGTCTGAGTCTTTGGCAGCTTTTAGTACCTTGATGTAATTTTTTTTTTGAGAGTGTCAATGTGATCGCTGGTTTAGACAATGCTACTTGAAAAGAGTAAAAATTCGAAAGGAATTAAAGTTATGATGGCTATTTTGTTTAAAAAAAATAATTCGTCGCATCAAAACCTGAACTTCAACAATTTTAGTTTTTTTATGATCGTATTTCTTTCCGTTCCTTCACGTATCCTTCATCTCTTTCTGTTTCATGTAGTTTTTAGTAGCTATCCATCTCTCTTCTCCCAGCCAATTTTGTTGTGTACCTCATTTTGTCACTTTCATTCCCCTACTTCCTTCGTCTAGATTTAGCCCACTAGGCTTACTTGCACTGCTACTGTGTACTGTCTCAACGCATTTCTTCCTTACATTGTAATACACTACGACACAGCAGCTGAAGCAAAACTGTGTTTTGCCTGCGGCATTCACGTTTAGATGTCAGACAACAAATTTCGAGATGTGAAACTTGCATCTTACGCTAAATTATTTTTTCATAATAAAGGAAGAAAATGAATTTTAAAATAATCAAGCCAAGGTATAATAAGCTGGAGTATTGAAACAAAGAGTTTTGAACCGTAAGCAAACATAATGATGGATTCATCGAGGAGGAGACCGTTCTAATTCTATTTCTTGGACTCTCACATATACCACTATATTTCCTCAAGTATTTCCAAAGCCTTTGGAAGATTTTTAGATCATGGGAAAGGTGAGTGATCGTGTAACAGTAGGTGTGAGCTTTGTGAAAGTGGTTTGTATAAACATCTGTTTCAGAGAGGCTATGAACAGTTTTGGTGAAGTCGTAGGCTTCCGCGGCCGGAGTCATGTGAATGATCTTGACTGTCCGGGCGACGCCGCGTCGAAGGCTGTGTTGCCAACGTTTCGACCATCTTTTCGTGGTCTTCGTCAGGGCTGGTCTTAGGGCTGAGCAGACCCGCCCTGAGGAAGACCACGAAAAAGATGGTCGAAACGTTGGCAACACAGCCTTCGACGCGGCGTCGCTCGGACAGCCAAGATCATTCATATGAACAGTCTTGTTTCCGATTTCTTCTGACCTGTGTCTACGGATTTTTATCGTTTTGCTAATTTATAATTCATTTAATTTTATGTACTTATCCATGTGACGCTCTTTTATTCACCAAAGACGCCAATCACTCTCGAGTTGATTCCGGTGACGGATCCTCAGAATAGGCAAGGTAAGCAATGTCTACGGTAATGAATGTGAAATATTTCACTACATTTCACTCGTATTGGAATTTAAACGAATCGTATAGTTTTCGTAAGTACTATTCTTCTGAAAATACGACATTAATAAGTCATTATAAATGTACATGACTTCCACATTGTCACTAAAACCACATTACATTTCGCAGTGACTTTTCGTATTAGTTCCATCTTTCAACTACGTACTAAGGTCATATTTTTGTCATTTATTATGCTCGTGAACAAATTTCATTTCAATTTAATTTAATTATTAAGAAAACTGTTATTATTAATTATTCGAAGAAATTGCCAAAGACGTTAGGCCGAGTTTGAATATCACAGCTTGCAATGGATCCAATTCTTCCTGTGCGCTGATGGCGGAGACTTCAAACTCCGCCAGAATGCAGCGTTTGTACATCATACGTGGTAGTCTGTATGCGTACATAGGCGTACAGATGGCGTCAGAACTTGGTCGAATATTTGAATCGTCCGCATGCATCACACGAACTACAAATTTATGAAGTTCTTTGTGCCGAAAAGGAAGACATTTACACGATCTGTATCAATGACTGACTGATTGATTGATTGACTGACTGACTGACTGGCAAACGGATGATACGATGTACGACGGTCAGAAATTAGACCCCAAAAGGATACAGGTGAAAGTTCGAGTTTTGCATAAGTAAAACGGAAAAATAAGAATACTTTAAAGTGAGCATAAAATATATGTGCTGCAGCACCGTTGCACACATTAAGATGTAACTCCTCTCTTTTCAGACAGGATACTTTGAATTTAAATAGTGGATCAGGTCATATCTATAGAGACCCATATATCACAACGTGAGTAGAGGATATTGGAAATTATTGTTTATTCAGTTATGTTGACTGTGTTTGGGGACGCCGTAAATGAGCTTTTTGTGACTATCTCAAAAAACGTTTAATATACAGCCAATACTGCTCAGGTATGCTTTTGAACAAGGTGAATCCAGCCATGAGAAAAATATTGTAGATCTCAGAGGAGAGGGGTGATTCTCACGCAAAACAACGCACGTCTTCACACTGCTTAACAAAGCCGTGAAACCATCAAAAAAATGGATTATAAGGTACTGTTGCATCCCTCTTACAGTCCTGATTTAGCACCATCTGATTTCCATTTGTTTGGTACACTGGAGGAGGCATTACGTGGGAAGAAGTTCCAGGATAACGAGGATGTCATAAAAATTGTGGGAAATTGGTTCAATCACCAAGATTAAGCGGCGGCGATGGTGTAGCGGTGAGCGTATCGGACTGCTATACCCAAGTTCGCGGGTTCAAACCCGATCGAAGCCGTGGATTTTTAAGGGCGAAAAAATCCTTCGTACGCCTTCCTTCGGACGGGAAGTAAAGCCGGCTGTCCCATGTTAGTAGATTTACTGCATGTAAGAGATCCTCAAGCCTAAATGATGCCTCTGAGCTAAATTCAAATCACCTATTTCGTCGCCCAAGTAATACCTTCTTTCTCTTGTTGAAAGGAGGGTAACGAAATTTGCGTGGCCAGACTTCATGGCCTGAGTCTCGCCACGTAAAATAAGGCCAATTCAAGATTAGGAGTTCTTTGCAGCCGGTATAAAAACGCTGGTAACCCTTTGGAACAAGTGCATAAATGTTGGAAGGAATTATATTGAAAAGTATTAAAGCCCTGTTTTGTATAAAACAAACAAACAAAACGTTTATTTCTCCAGACCAATTAGTATCATTAATTATTGGATGCTCCTCGTGTAATTACTTACAGCTGGGATGTCTTCAGTTCTTGTAACCCTACCCCGACAAAGTAGAACATTAAGGATAGAAAATATTTTTCATTTATTTTTCTGAATACCAACTGCCATTTGTAAACTAAAACGTGCATGATTATGGAATAGATAATATAATTGCACTGTTATGTTTTTTTTCTGTGCAGATGATGAAAATAGAGGAAAAACGTTTTCAAAAAGAGTTTTCGTTAATTTACAATGTAAAAAATAATGCAACGCGCATGTTTAATTTTATTATAAAACAAGCAAAAAATCTGTTCACGTCATGTGTTGTCCAACTTTCTCTTCGAGGAGATAAACTTACAAAAATGGCTTCTCAGACTCGCATAATGCGTGACATGGCTAGCAATTTATTCTTTCTTCATAATAAAATTATCCCATTTTTCTTAGACTTTTATCAAAGTTGGTTAAGCCTTGCTGCTTATATCACAAAGACATATTACACGTACTCGAGCGTCAACTAAAAAGCCAATGTACATTAATTTACATCATTTTCATCTTCCTCTCCATTTAGTAAATTTTTATACTCTTCAACGATTCTTAGTCAACCTCTATGTCTTGAAACCACGAAAGTATTACATTCTTCATCATAATCTACTAAATTACAAAGGATTTATTAATTTTAAAACAGAAACCTCTCTCACGAAGAGAATAATGAAAATTGAAAGATTCACCGCGTGGCTTCACTAACGACATTGTCTAATTAACTCACACATTTCACAAAGGAATACTATGTGCTTCCATGCGTGTGTTAAAAATATGCACGTGACTCACACGTTATAAATAACTCTTTACGTTCGTGTACTTAGATATTAGGTATGGATTTCCTTCATCGCTCACGCACGTGCGATGCTGCCACAATATGAGTTGCCCTACGGCGCCGTCTCCTTTCGTAACCCATTTGCGTCTCCTGCGCCCGCGGTTGCGTTGAACGCATTTTCAAACACGCGCTTCCAACCACAGGCTCTTCAGTCACTCGCTTCTCCTCTTCTCCATTTCCACCTCGTCCTCCTTCTTCTGCCACCACCCGACTCCTCTCCTCCGCACTGTCCCCACGGCTAACCTCCCCAGCATTTTCGTTTCCCTCAACCTCCGCCATCACGTTTCTCTGTATTGTCTGCGCCTTGATTTCGCCATTGCCTCTGCCCCTCCCCCTACTCTGTTTCCCTCTTGTGGTGTTATCTCATGCTTCGCAGCACCACTGTCGTCTAAGGAGGCCTTTGTTTCTATTGGCTCTTCTGTCTGTGGTTCCATCGCCGCCATCTCTGTCTCCCTGCCATTTCTACCTCCACCGCCATCTCCACCTCTGCCGCCATCTCCACCTCCGCCGCCATCTCCACCTCCGCCGCCATCTCCACCTCCGCCGCCATCTCCACCTCCGCCGCCATCTTCACCTCCGCCGCCATCTCTACCTCCGCCGCCATCTCTACCTCCGCCGCCATCTCTACCTCCGCCGCCATCTCTACCTCCGCCGCCATCTCTACCTCCGCCGCCATCTCTACCTCCGCCACCATCTCTACCTCCGCCGCCATCTCTACCTCCGCCGCCATCTCTACCTCCGCCGCCATCTCTACCTCCGCCGCCATCTCTACCTCCGCCGCCATCTCTACCTCCGCCACCATCTCTACCTCCTCTTTCACCGTCTGCCTCTCTTTCACCTCTCTAGCTCTACCTCCGTCGCCAGGTCTACGACCGCCGCCAGCTCTCCGACCGTCACCATCTCTCCCTCCACCGCCATCTCTCCCATCACCGCCAATTCTAGCAATATCGCCACTTCCACAATCCCCAACATCGACCACGATCACCATCACTATCGACATTGACGACCGCCATCGCCCATTTCCACCACCACACGACCTCCGTCTCCGCTGTGGCTGCCGCCCCCCGCGCAGTGCTAATTCGAACACAGCTGCTGCCGCCGCCGCCGCTTCTTCCCCCGTCTTGCCGCTGTCGTCGCCCCCCCCCCCCCCGAGGCATATGGCAGAGATATTACGCGCCGCCGAGCGCGTGGCGCACCGCACGCGGCGCCTTTCAGCGCGCTCTAAATCTGCTCTCCGCTCTCCTTCTCCCTCCGAGCGCCTCCGCGCCAGCGCGCCCTGCGGCAGACCGAGGAACTTGCGGCCCGCGGCGAATCTCTCCCCGCCGTGGAGGGGGATACCGCGCGTAAATATATCGCGCTGAAGCTCTCGAGAGCTTCTTGACGGTTAGGAAGGGTAACGCCTAGAGGATGAATCTGACGACGTTGCTCACGTCAGAGGTTCTCGTAACAGCCTTATAAATAATTATAGTTGTTTATGAAGAAATATGTGGAATTTCGTGATTAATGAAAAATATATGACATTTTTATTACATTTTTCGGATTTAGTAGTACTTTTCTGAATGAAGAAAAATTGCTAATGCAGAAATAACTCCTAAAATATTTCTTGATACCTTTTGAAGAAACCAAGTTTTATTTACTTAATTGTGGATTATTATTTCATTTTCTAGTTTCTAGCCTCGTTAAATAAACACGACAATTAATGAGATGTACTGCTACTTTAATGTTTCTCAAATTTCTAAATTAAATTCAGCAGGCCCAGTAAGTTTAAAATATAAGGTCAATAAACGATAATTATTATAACTAATGGGAGTGCACGACTTATCAAAGTATTACGAAATGAATAATTTGGACATTCTAATGTATAGTAAACGTGATGATTATGACAACTTTTCAGCAAAGTAGACAGAGTATATTGCTTTCCCGCGTTCTCCGGCAGTGAAAAAATAGGGATTCCGACGTAATAAATAATTGTTTTAAATATTAAAACATTTTATAACTTTAACTCATATTTCGTCCTCAGACGCACTAACATAATGTCTAAGTTCCACGTACCTCGGTGTATCTTATACATTTACGTGATTTTTGGAAAAAAAACACGATTTCCGTCAAATTAATTTAATTACTCAGTTTTGTAAATGTACATGAAATCATTCATGAAATTATTTCTAGTCTTCCAAAAAAAGTTCCTGCGCATCTTTCCCCTCCCCCTCCATCGCATGAAACGCCTGACCTTGACTCCGCAACGGTCTGCACCGGCAGCGGTGGCTCAGCGCATCAACTGATGTCACTACAGCGCATCTGACCGAGAGGTCCTAGGTTCGAGTCCCATCGGCGGTAGGATTTTCGACACTACCTTTTCAGCTATGTCGAATTCAGCCACTGTCTGGAGGAGAGTTCTAGCGGCCGGATCGGTAGTTTTCCGTGTTTTTTCCGATGAAATTCAGGTGAATACCGGAACAGTACCCTAACAAATAGGCCACGGACCGTGCGCGATCCTTCCTTCCCCTTCCTTGTCATATACTCACCCCTTAAACTCACTCACACACTTACATTAATATGTACTAGACACATGCCGGGTGACCGGTCGGGGATGTAGAGCATGTCCCGACTGCGGCGGTGTCCCGCTAGAGGGAGATACCTGGTTGGGAAAAACTCCGCTAGTCGGCGGTAGGTCGGCACCGGATCTCGCCATCCAGTGGGAGAAGATCACCGCCACCTACCGATAAAAATACACCACACTTACTGGATAAAAGATCTCGGCATTTGACGCGTTCGGAATCACTAACAATCAATGAATCCACCAACCCAGCGGTGTTCCCTTTCCGCCTAGCTGTGTTCCACGCGCGGCCTCCGCTCGCGGGCTGCGCCAGGCGTTCGCGCCCCGCTTCCGCGCGGTTTATCTGCGCGCGCGAATCGATGCGAGATGCTGCTTGTGCCTCCGGCGACGCGGCGCAGCTGGGGAAGGCGGAGGCTGAGGAGTTATGAGAACGCCCCGCCGCGCGGGTTGCCTCGACTCAGGACTCGGCGAAACTCGGTGTACTAACTTGGAGACTTCGACTTGTGGTTACTTTGCTGCTACTAATTGAAATAACATCAGTGAACGATGTGTTGTTTACTTTCTTGTATACATACATATAAACAGTAATATACGTAGTATTGACTAGAGATCAGCAAGGCGTGCCATTTGCTCGCTCGAGCATTTCTTCCTCGAGTATCACATCCTGTGTGAGCACCTCAAGCATCCTGTGCTCTCTCGCGGTGGGCGAGCCATGAAGATGATGATTTCCACGTATTGGAGCCTCCGGCCACGCATGGCTTTGATAGGAAGAGGGTTCGTAACCGCAATGTCATCTGGCGTTTTAGTGTGCCGTGGCTTCAAAAGAAAATGAAGATGATTATTAAAGTTTGCATTCGCCTGAAATGGCGCCCTAGCACAGAAGAAGTAATCTAAAAAGAATAAGAATAATAGAAAGAGGCTTCACATATTGTTTGTGAAATTTCAAAGACATTTTTTCGCGGAAAGACAAAAAAAAGCATTGCCTCTTCAGATATTTTTTGCAAACTTCACGTCTTTTATCGGCGACACGTTTTTGTTTTTAAAATATTGCAAAACAAGCAACGGTGAAAAGTAAAGTGGAATTTGAAAAATTATTATTATTATTATTATTATTATTATTATTATTATTAAAATTAATATTATTATATGTATTATGTTTATTATATTTATTATTTACCTCCGTAAATAAACATAGTACCGTTTGTAATCGGCAACGGAATTTTAGAGTTCGAGTTGCAATTAACCTGTACAAATGTTTTGAATTTGTGTTCTTTTAATGTAATAGAGAAACGTTTCTAAAAAATGTTTACTCTTTCGTTTGAGAAGCAGCGAGCCATTATGGTACTTTATCGAGAATAATAAAAGAGAAAATAGCAGAAATAATATATTATTCCTATTAAAATGTTTCAATTACTGTATTATTTACTATTTTTATTAAAGTAAAATATTTCCATGTATTAAGGTAAACTGTTCCAGTTCATCCCTACATGTCCTTATTTTAGTTCACACAGCCATCGTTCGTGTTTTAGCTTATATATACACATCGCCTCATTGTAAACCACTTCCCGTGAGGTGCCATTGCCGTCCTACGTAGGACTAGCCCGCGTTGCCTCCCCTCGCACCGAGCAGCGGATGCTGGGGTTTGATTTCCGAGCATATTTTCCTCAGTGGGTTGCGGCCGATCACAATCCTGCCCTACTAGCCTGATGCCTGGCGAATTTTGTGCGAACTGCCGCGGTGCTCGAGCCAAATCGTCTCATACAGGACTCTAGTACAGACCATGCTATATAATAATGGGAAAACTATCCCCACTCAAAGTCCTGAGGTTAAGAAAAGAAATATTTGAATTTTGGATGTCCTATATATCAAGCTCCTGAGCCATTTTCAAAATTTTGTCCAAAATTGCTCTAATTTCTCTCTTTACATTTCATGTGCAAATATAATTAGATACAGTTATAAAAATACAATGGGTTCAGTTTCCTATGTTAACTCTCAATTTTAGTAAATTGGAACGTTTGACATTTTTGTTTATTTTATTATCCCAAAATGCACTTTTACTTTTGACATTTGGGATTTTTTCTTAAAATAAAATGTGTGCTTCACAATTTTTGCTTTAAATAATGTCTTGAAGATTTCAAGAAAATATTTCTAGTGTTGGCGTAATTTTGATGAAATGTGTGCAATATTAAAACATAATAAAAACAAGATTGTCTCAAAAACGGTTCCATATATTTTTAAATTTGTTTGATAACGTTGAGTCAAATGCACTGAATAACATAACATTAACAGCAGTTATATGAATACATTTGACATTTCAAAAATTACGCAACACTGTTTTAAGTATATTTCACGTTGTTTATATTTATATTACTGGATTTCCTTTTAGATTATTGGCTTCTTGATTGAAAGTGCTCAAATGACTTTGATGACGAAATTTTTCAAAAAATTCAAAAGCTTTCTTTGAAAATGAGCTCATAATGCACTTTCAGAAACGCTCAAGCAGCCTGTTCTGAAAAATGACTCCGAATATTTCGAAGAAAATTTGCATATATATCCGATTTCTATAATATTCGTATTTATATTTCAATTCTACTCTTACGGAACCGAAAAATTGACAACATGTCGGAGAAAAATGTCTTCAGTGCCAATTAATAATAGCAGAATTAAGGGTTATTAATTCAGGGTTATTAATTGATAATAGCTGAATTAACCAAAAACCTAGCCTAGACGCAAGATAATATAAATATAACTAGAGAGTAATAAACGTAGAATAAATTTATGCAATGCTGCGAAAAATCGATTTCGAGATTTTAAATAAAATACACGTTTTGGGGTCCACTGATACCGAAAACGTGTTTTTTTCAAACCGTCCGCCCGTCTTTCTGTCAGTCTGTCTGTCCATCCGTCCGTCTGTGAACACTGCTAGCGCCTAAACCATTCATACGATCATTTTCAAATTGAAGAAACCCCGGTCCTCTAGTACTAGCCTTGAAATTTTGAAACATTTTTTTAAAAATTGGGGGTACTTTACATGAAGACCCCGGACATCTTCAAAATTTTCTAAAAAACAGCTCAAATTTTGTCTTTAAATTTCTTGTAAGAAGAGTAAAATACACTTACAAAGGTGGCGTAGGTCCGATTTTCACGGTTAACTCTGAATTTTTGAAAATTGCAGAAGTTTGAATTTTTTTTTCAGCGTCTTTCTACAACTATAAAATTGAAGATAAAGGTTTCTCTTGCAACTGAAATTTGTTGTCCATAAATAGTTCTTTCATTAAGGTCATTTGTATCTATTTGAAAGTTTTAGTAGTCTTCATGCAATGGTGCATGCAATATTTGCAATCTTAAAAAATTTCTGAAATAAATTGTCAAATACGGTTCCAAACTTTTTCTTTACATTTTTGGCAAAGATAGTGAAAAACAAACCCTATACGATGACATAAACGCCATATTTCTCTATTCTTTTGTTTAAAAAAATACAAAATGTAATTTTTTTGACATGTCTCGCACGTCGGTAATATTTACATTAGAGGCAATTTCTTCACATCATTGTACTTGTGAGTACATGTGCTTTAAATAACGTCAGAGACGATTTCTCGAAAAATCAACAGTTTTTTGTTAAAATGAGCTCAAAATGCGGAATTTTCAGAAACGTTGAAACGCCATTTTCTCAAAAATGACTCCAAATTTTTTCTTCAAACTTTTGGAATGGGTAGTGCTAAGTGAACTGTCTAATATGACGTAAAGTCCATTTTGCTGCATTCAATTGTTTGCCATTTTTAATTTTCTCTCCGTTAGTATGCACATTTCCATCGATTTGTATACATTATTGCATTTCTAGGAAGAAGTGTTTCAAAAGATTTTATATGAAGTTTTTCTAAAACTCAATAGATTTCTCTTAAAAGGAGCTTCAAATTTTGCATTTACAGTAACGCTTAAACGCGATTTTCTGAAAAACAGCTCTACATTTTTTAATTAAAATTGCTATTTAGGACGTAATTTTACTCTTCTAATATATTCTTTAAGTAATATGTCGATTTAATATTAGAAAACCGAAAGTTTGAGAACATTTCAAAAACATGTATTTTTAGCGGCGATAGATGGCAGATGGCAAGAGGATGGGACAACACCGTAAAGTGAGTACACACCGAGGAAATTAGAAAACATTACTACGAGAAAGTATGTGCCAGTCTGTAGCACCTCTAGTTTAATTATATCGTTTGTATTCTATAGTATAATATTATCTATATTCTTTCGTGTTCATCGTCTTCTCTCTCTCATTGCCTTTAGCTTCTTTTTCCCTTGTTTTCCCTTGTCTGTTGCCTTTAGCTTCTTTCACTCTTCGTCGTTCGCTTTCTTCCGCTATCATTAGTATTATTTCTTTTATTGTCATTCTTATTTCCCTTCTCGTCGATCATTTTTTCTTTCTGGCATTAAAATTATTGCTGATTTCTGTTCTTTTTCTTTTCATCTTCTTCTTCGTACGTCAGTTCACCGGGAAATATTCAGATCTACAGAATTTTTAAGGATTATTTTTTGTTTCATATCTTAATAAATCCTGGCATCACACTGGATATCGAAATGTAAAATATTTAAAGCCAATGCCAAACTGTTTTACAATTACAATGATTTAAATTAAGTCTCTTAAATAGAATATTATTTTTTGATATCCGTCATCATACTGATTGACATACGGATAAAAAAGCGAAAATTGCAAGCAGAGGTAAAATTGTTACCTCTCGCAAAATTATCAAACTACGTACTTGTAAACACCGGTGGGACTGTGTTGAAAGTATAGGTCTCTACTGTTCAAAATAGAAGTGGTAATGATATGGTATATTAATAAATTCATTCCTATAATAATTGGTTTCCTATCATACTTCCCTTCAATTCATTTTTACTCCATTTTTACTCAGCATATTAAATTACACCTGAAAACTGTTCCGTCATTTGGCATCGTTTCTGGAAAACATCAAATTGCACATATTTGCTTCTTAACCTTTAACTGTGCTGGTGGGGTCTGAGACCCACACTATTATATTTTTTAAATAATTTAAATTGTTTAATAAATAATTTGTCAGAAACTTGAGTATTCCTTTCAAATCGTGAGGTTTGTGAACTAACGAGTTTGTGAACTAACCATCATCACGTTACGTTTGTGCTTAATAAATATTAAGTTGGTTACTGAACTTCAGTTACATCGGATACTCACCTCTAGAAACCAGTGGTGCTAAAACAGCACGTATTTTCTCGCCCGTATTTCCATGCCAAAGTTCGCGAATAGCACTAACATTTTCAAAAAAATTGCACCTGATCTTATTTCGAAATCTATCTTTAAGGAATGTATTTCATTAAGGGAAAAATCTCTGATATTTAATTTGTAGGAAGACGCCGAAGAAATGTTGAACTTTTGTATTTTTTGAAAAATCAGGGTTTTCAACGAACATGAAACTTTCACCATTCCCTTTAACGTCCTTTTCACCGTTAAAAAAAACTTTTGTATCGAAAACGATGGAGCCATTTTTTTTTTTTGAAAATTTGGAAAATGTCCCAGTGCTTCATGTATAGGACACCTCAAAATTTAAATATCGGTTTCAAATTAAAGAGACCGCGGCATCAGCCAGATCGATTGGGGAATGTCAATTTTGGAGAAAATCGGACGCATGATTTAGCCGCTAGCGTTGTTCACAGACGGACAGACAGACGGTCGGACAGACAGACAGACGTTTTTCGTCTTTCTAGTTTTCGGTATCAAAGACCTACAATACACGGGTTCCGGCTACACCGCATGTTAGAGTATTTTTCTAAAATTTATCAACTGAATTTATCCAACTTTTGTTACCAGGGCTCTGTAATAAAACTTTTTCTGCCGAAAATTTGCAATATTTTCCTGCGGCGTTATATACTTTTCCCTCTCCTCCGTAGCGAGAAAATAACATGAATGCAAATAAATTGGTTTAGTAGTTGAAATTATCTGAGTTAATTAATGGCAGAAAGATTATCTTCACCCCGCCTATGGGCTGAGGTAATTTACATGAACATTTATGGGGTTTAATTTATAATTAAATCCTTTGAATAGTGCGAATTGGGACTGAGGTAGTGAGATATGTAATCCTGGGTTAACTAATGATGTTGAACTAACAAAATATTTTGATGTTCACTCTACGATGAATGACGACGGATTAAATTTTAAATGCATTATTTATCACAACAACAATATTATTATTATATTATTAATAATAATAATAATAATAATAATAATAATAATAATAATAATAATAATAATAATAATAATAATAATAATAATAATAATAATAGACTATTAGTGGCAAGGCTCAGGCCATACGGTCTGCTTTTCCACTTAATAACTTCAATAAACAAATATACAGAATATTATGAAGGGCCGATGGGGGTCGAACATAATGAAGTCGATGTGGGCAGTACTTTCTAGAAACAAATCCCTTCAATTGTGTCAGGTGAGATACAAATTTATGTATAAATGTTTTAAATTAACAAGCATAGCATTGAATGAACTCTATTGTGGTAAGAACAAAATATAAATTTTAGTGTACATAATTGTAATAGAAACATATTTCAACAGGGTTGACGGTCAATACTCCTCAGTGTCCTGAGAACTCAAAGAAACAACACAATTCATTTCTCTCGCGTTAATTGTGAAAGAAAACATATCGTGGGGTTATAAATCACTTTCTCTGATCAAATACATTGAGTCAGTGAACCGTTTATTACAAATACGTAAGTCAATAGTCAATCATGTATCACTATATACATCAATACATTTGTCATTTTTTATTCTTAAGTCTCTATTCGCAAGTCTCTTTGAATTTCTTATTTCAATTACTCAAGAAAGAAAAATCAAAAACCTACAAACTTCTGGATGGAAATGTTTACTACTGTCGCTTTCAAGGTAATCTGATTTGTCATGTACCTATTCATTGCCTTTCAAAATCTTGGGGCACCAAATATTTGAGATTTCTGGCTGGCTCATGAATATTCACAAAGGCTCCAGCTGTTTTCTTAACAAGTTATTCTGTAATAGTCACAAGAAGTTCGGAGAAATTTTGAAAGTACAAGGAGAACATCGGTAGAAACTTCTTCTCGAGAAAATTTTTCGGATTCAACCTGCCATTCTTCAGAAATCGGCAAACAACTCTTTTCGTGTTTCTTTAGATGTACCGACGACATTTCGATACGTAGAAAGTGGACAGTCTCGTGAAGTGGCGAGGAAATAATGCAGAGAAAGCCGAGTGTCAACAGCACCTCTGAATGCCCCTGTCGTCGGGCAATCGGAAAGCAATCAACTTGTGCCCGTGGAAGAGGTGACGGAGGTGGCGACGGGTACGGATGCGGCAAAGAAAAGAATAAGTCAGTCGCTCGGCGAGTCCTACAATCAATGCGCTACTTCTTTTCTTGTAAATCAGCCCTTCTCTTGCTCACTTCCTTCGAATTTCTGTTTAGTTCGCGTTTTCTCTGTATTTTCATACATACTATAGGATGATTCGAAAATAAGTCGCTGGAGAAAAATGAGTTGCAGACGTTTTCGAGACCTTGACATTCGGTTATTATGTGGGTACAAATTAAAACTGCTGCAACAGGAACAGCAGCGGAAGCTTCAATCACTATCATCTTGTTTTATATCGTCTACCCTTAATTTTCTACTTCTCGTTCTTTCAAAATGTTAATGTCTTGTCTTTTTCCGACTAGTGTTTTAATATACCTTTTTACCTTAATGCGGACATTTTTTGTTAATTATATTCTCATCTGAGAACGCATTCTAGAGATATTGTCCCCAAACACTTTGAGGAATACTCTTTGTTTTCTTCTTACAAATATAGGTTGTCGGTAAGGAAACTATTACTCCTCTCTTCGAAAGAAACATCAGACGTTTAGTAAAAATGTTTCATTAATCATCTAGTGTTTTAAATCTTAAGTTAAATGTAACAACACGTATTAGAACTACGTCCGTTTCCTTGCACAGCCTACATGCACACTCTCTTTTTAGTCAGCTACGGTCAGACTGGTCGGAAACACAACATACACTGCTATTTGCAAAGGCCAACTCTCAACTGTCAACAATCGGTTGGTCTCAGGGTAGCCAACTTCTGCACCTCGCTCGGGTTGCCAACATCCGCGCAAAATAAATGCGAACACACAAAAATTACTGGAATTGCTCTCCCCGTTTTGCTAATATCAGTAAATGATAAATATGCAACTGTTTAGAAGCCTCAGGTTCCAAACATTCGCAAGTAAACGTGAATAAATCTTGTTCTTTCGACCAGCATTTCAATGTATATTTTTACCTTTGTATGGACATTTTGTATTAATTATATACAAGGCTCGGAATACATTCCGGAGATCTAGCTCCACAACTCGTAAGGTTGGAGAATTCTCTCTTCAGAATAGGTTAATAGATTGTAAGATAAGACAGGGCTACTATTGTATTTCTCGAGACCCACGTGTATGTCGACTTCATTCTTCAGGCATGAAGGAATAGACCCTATGATAGCGACGATAGGACGGCCTTAAAAATCATTAAAATTAGAGTTAGCAGTCAAATATAGCTGCTTTCGATAGGATTGGTACTTAGACATCGAATGCGCTGTGGTTTTCTTTTGCAAGGCGAATGTTCTATGGGTAAGGTAGCGGTAGTGGGGAAATGAAACTCAGTCGTTCGTTAAGTGCACCAACCAATCCGCTCCTCCAAACACTTCCTGAACAGATGATCTTCCTTTGCTCGGTCTCGTTGACAACCCTCTCTCTCCTTCTGCCTCTCTGCCTGTCTGTCTCTCTGACTGTCTGTCTCTCTGAATGACTGTCTCTGTGACTGTCTGTCTCTGTGACTGTCTGTCTCTGTGACTGTCTGTCTCTGTGTCTGTCTGTCTCTGTGACTGTCTGTCTCTCTGACTGTCTGTCTGTCTCTCTGACTGTCTGTCTGTCTCTCTGACTGTCTGTCTGTCTCTCTGACTGTCTGTCTGTCTCTCTGACTGTCTGTCTCTCTGACTGTCTGTCTCTCTGACTGTCTGTCTCTCTGACTGTCTGTCTCTGTGACTGTCTGTCTCTCTGACTGTCTGTCTCTCTGACTATCTGTCTCTCTGACTGTCTGTCTCTCTGACTGTCTCTCTGACTGTCTGTCTCTCTGACTGTCTCCGGTCGGGGACGGGGCCGGGGGGCCGGGGGTGCGGGGCGGGGCGGGGCGGGGGCGGGGCCGGCGCCGGGGGTGGGGCCGTCCGGGCGAGAGGCAAGGGGCCGCGAGAGCGCGTGCAGGCCGCCGATCGCAAGCGGCGTCCCGCTCATTAACCAGGCACCGAGGGCGTGGGCGGCGGCGGTGGCGGTCGCTGGGCGAATCCCCCGAATTTACGCCCGCCCGCGCTCCGCCGCCGTTTTTCGTTTGATTTACGCACCAATTATGGACGCCGCACCGCCTGTAAATTCCCGCCCGACGAGCGGTAACTCGGAAGCGCGCCGCAGGAATCAGGCCGCGCGCCCTGCGAGCGCGACAAAACACGATCGCCCCCGCGAGCCGAAGTCGTAAACCGAGAGCTGCTGTCAAATTGTCTCGGCCCAACGTGCTCGTTGTGTTTGGCCACTATTTGAACCTTCGATGTGTACTCAAGGGGGCGACAATTGACGGAAGTCTACAAGCTCTGGTAATGAACGTTGATCGCTATTAATCATATACGTATTTACATGCAGAAGATTTATATTATTGTATACATTTTAGCTGCATTGCCAAATTCGGTCATTTTATTCATGCGTTGGCAATGCCAATAATATTAATGTTATTACATTCCAAAGATAGTTTGCTCTATAAAATTCAGGTAATTACAAAGTTAAATGAATCACACTACAAATCTCAGACCAAAGCTCAACTATTAACAGTGGTTTATTTACGATATTTACAAGCAATAGTAAATTCAAATATCTATATACAGCTTTTGTTCACTGTCCGCGGTTTGCAAGAGCCATCTCTAAAGACCTAATGATTGCTTGACTCAAGGCCTTCGCCATTCATCAAAGACCTACGCACACAACGCACTACCACGTGACCATTGTCTCAAGAGCAAGTGGTAGTCCACTACGGCTTCCCGGCATACGGGATGCCACACGAGCATCGCTCCTCAACGCACCGCCCTGAGGGTGAGTTTCGTGCATTTGCGCGAGGCCTCCCACTCACAAGCCACCCCCGCGAGTTTTGTACTCTGAGCCAACGTCACTCTTCGTTTCTGCCACTTGATCTGGCAACTGTTGTTCCCTAAACACGAAAAGTTCTCGAAATACTTTTGGAACGTTGTGCAACTGCGTTCCGGGTTTTTCCAATCCACGTCCGCTTGCGACACGCTCACGGCGTCTTTCGAAGACTTAATGCTAAGGCTTCGGCGCCTGCGTGTTTTTGAGAAAACGGCGTTTGAGAGTTTCCGAAAATGCGAAATTTTGGGCTCATTTGCACTGAAAACTTTAGAGTTTGCGTGAAACTTTATACGACTTCATTTGAAGCACATTTACTCATAAATCCAACAATATGAACAAAACACCGATAATGTATATATTAACGACGTGAGAGATAAGTAAAAAAATCATTTTCGTAATTTTTGAAATAGAATAGGGAAGACTGATTTATGTCGTTTTACAGAGTTCATTGAGCAATATCACTATCAGAATTTGAAAGACAAAATTTGGAGTCGTTTCTAAGAAATTCTTATTTTTGATATGATATATGTTTGCAAGATGGAAAATTCATTGTTGCAGTACGTAAATATTATCGTTAATAGAAATTAATGTATCTTCAGAAAAATCATTTTATGCATGTCGTACATCCTAAAACCCACGTTAAAACTAATTGGAACTGAATACCTTTAACAGGAACTAAACGGTTTTATTGAATATCTGTGCGTCTCGGAGTCTCTCTTATACGCATTACAAGATAGTAAAACGTTGTAACACCCTACTACATCATATGTGAATGGAAATATGTAATACATGTCTTGATCTCCAAAGAAAACTATAACTTCGAAGATAATCTTAGAATATAATCTTGCTATTTTACTATAACATTAATATTGTTGTTGGGGCAATGCTTGTAAGTCGTGAACTGATGCTGTAAGAAATAATTGCAAGGCCCCAACATTAACCTTGGTAACATCAAATTCTCCCTCTCTCTCTCTCTCTCTCTCTCTCTCTCTCTCTCTCTCCCTCCCTCTCTCTCTGTCTGTCTCTCTCGCTCTTTCTATCTCTCTCTTTCGGTCTTTTCCTCTCGTTCTGCCTCTCCCTCTTTCTATCTCTCTTTCTCTTTTTGTCTCTCTCTTTCTGATTAACTTTCTCCCTCTTTTTCTGTCTCTCTCTCTCTCTTTCTGTCTGCCTATCTTTTTCCCTGTCTCTCTCATTTTCTCTGTGTCTCTATTTCTGTCTGTCTCTTTCTGTCTGTCTGTCTCTCTCTTTCTATCTGTCTGTCTCTCTCTTTCTGTCTGTCTGCCTCTCTCTCTTTCCATCTGTCTTCCTCTCTGTTTCTGTCTGTCTGCCTCTCTCTTTCTGTCTGTCTGCCTCTCTCTTTCTGTCTGTCTGTCTCTCTCTCTCTCTGTCTCTCTCTCTCTCTCTCTTTGTCCAGCAGTAACGATTTCCCATCTTCCTGAATGAGGTGAGGCATACAATTACAAAAATAATTTTCCTCACCTCACTTAGCTTAGATTGCAGGCCCTCTCGGGTCATTGTCCGGGCGTTCGGACTCTCAGGCGGGTTGGCGTTGGCCCCTGGATGGCCACGAGCGGCGACCCTCTCGGGCGGCCCAGTGCTGTCCGGTCAATGGAAGCAACAGTGGCGGCCTCCCTCGCCCTCCGAAGGGCGGGCGGAGTAGGCGGCGGTGATCGCGCCTCTGTTCGTCACAGGTTCCAGCCTGAGTTCGAGCGCTCTGGCAGTCATTGGCCGACGAGTCCTCACCTCACGGCGACTGTCCAGCGTGCAACCCACCCATGGCAACGCATGAGCGGCCAGCGATGCGGTGGCGATGGCAGACTGGCGAATAGGCGCGGCGTCTCGCGGCGTGCGGCAATGCGTTCTTGCATGATTACTCGCTCGGCCCCTCCCTCACAATTGATCAGCCTTGCTCGCCCGTCTCCTCCATCGGAATTTCTACCCTTACTCGCCCGGATAAAAAGGGATAGAAAAGGATAGAAAGGGATAGAAAAGAAAGGAAAGAAAAGGATAGAAAGGGCTAGGAAAGAAAGGAAAGAAAAGGATAGAAAGGGATAGGAAAGAAAGGAAAGAAAAGGATAGAAAGGGATAGGAAAGAAAAGATAGGAAAGAAAGGAAAGAAAACAAAAGTAAAGGAATGGAAAGGAGAGCAAAAAAAGAAAGCGTTATGCTTCTCTGATGAAATATTATACACTTCCTAAATGCGTTAAATTGATTTCTGAGACTCGTAGAGAGAAAATTTTAAAAGATCATACATTGCAACATCTTTTAGTATCTTCAAAAATCACATAAGGAAAAATGAGCAAAACTTAATACAATAAGTCTGTCTCCTACGTTGCATAGAACTCTTAAATATTACGTGGTTCAACTGCAAAAGGGAGGGACAATAATCAAGGCTCACTCTGCAATGAGTGATGTTTCAAAATGTAGAAATAGTATTTTCGCAAACAAAAGTATTGTGCCTGATGAAGGGAGTTCAGGAAAAGCATTAACAAAAGAAATCTACGTTTGAGCAAGCATACTACGAATGTCAACGGACGTTACCTCACATGAAACAATATTGTGATACATAGGTTTCCCTGTAGTAAGGAAAAATGTTTAATGTGCCGATGTTGCAATGACTTCATTTAACTGTTCAGGCTTCTAGAAATATTTTGTAAGGAAAGAAGAGATCCTGGTAAAAATGAAGAAATACTCTTATCAGTAATAAAAAGTCCCTCCTGAGGAATCTAAGCCAGTTTCACGGGGTAGGGAAAACCACAGCTAGTGTGACTCTTGATTGCAGCAACGATAATACATGTGACTAAATATCTTATTGCTTAAGAGTGAACTTTTCGTTAGAAATTATTTGTGAAAGAGAAGAATTATTCTCAAAGAGTAGTTCCAAATGCGTTCTATGCAATTAATACTTAGAATGTTTCACAAATGTTCCTGTGAAGCTTATGTAATGAACTCTGGGCGTCTCATTCTCAAAGCAATCCAATTCTGCTAGTAATTAGTCTATTTTAATTTTCATAAGATATTATAAAAATTTCAATTTAAGTCTCGTGTTTATAATAACTAGGATTTATTTATTAGTATTGGAACTGTATTTATAAGTAATATGAAAGACAATGCATCATAGAGCATTCACGTCTCAACATCCTGAATATTCTTTACTCAATCTCAGAATTACATTAAATGCCCAAGAATAGAACTTTCATAAAAATAGCATATTACTTGAACTAGGTTCAATACGGATGTTGATTATTATCCCCAATTACGTTACTAAAGCAACCTTAATGTTTTAAAACCAGGAGATCGTGTACAGATATTATTTTTTTATTGTTGACAAGCTCATTTAATAGAGATACGTTTCAAATTTCTTTTAGACAAGTCATCCTCTATCAAAACATTCGACAATGTGCTGCTCGTTGACTACTAATATCAAAGAATAACTACCTGAAAAATGTACGACTTGGCATTCTTCTTACTCTTACTAGCAGTAACTGGAACTTTAAGTAGATATCCAGTACCTGAGATATGCACTAAAGCTTTGGAAAAGTCCCAGACAGAAAGTATAACACGACTTAAATTGGTTCATGCAAATAATGCAGTTACCTGCATCTTCGAAGCTTATCTCGCACTTACTCCCAAGCTAAATGCCGTGTTTCCTGAATTTAATGACAATGACATACAGGAATACTGTGGTGATATCATTGTAGAATCATATATTTACAAGAGTGAATTTCCGACTCCGAAGGAATTCTTTAGAAGCTGGCGAGTAGATGCCTCTGCAAAGTGCTGCGTTACGGTAGCTCACATCGACGCAATATTTGAAACTCGTCGTGTGCGCACTCGCGGAAATGTGTCCTTCCAAAGAATGTGTAGAAAATTTGTGAAGCTGGCAGCATCCAAGACTGACTTAATTGAGTTCAACCAAATAATCGCACTATCTCTAGGCTGTTACCTAGAGTGTTTTCACAGACTTCTACAAAAAGCTAAAACCTTTCAACCACTGCGAGGGCCAGTTGCGTTGCGGCCCTCAAAGAAATCTCGCAGAAGACCTGTCAAGATGAGAATAACTATTGTGCGTGAAAAGGGGAAACCATGGGGACCAATTAGCATCGGAACGTCTAGTCGATGTTATCCGTCATGGGAAGTTGAGGAATGCACTGGGCACGTGACAGAATATTTAACGCAGATTATTGCACGGCATGCTGGATCTCCATATTGCATCACTAAAATGCCAGAATTTGGGCAGCCCATACACGATTTGTTTTACCGAGTAATAGATGTGTACGCCAGTTCTTGGAAAGATGTGCTTACAACGGATAACGCGTCTCCGCCAATCTTGTACCCCCATTTACACGACAACATATGCGTGCTTGTGAAGAGAGTTCAACCGTACTCTAGAAGCCTATCTGGATCCTTTAGCTGGGAAATGTGGTGTCTGACTGGCGTTAGCTGGTTGGCGTTTGCCGTTACCCTTCACATCGCGGGTTTGCCTTGTGCGTTCACTCAGAGTTTCTGCACGTTCATTACGGGAGCGTTTGACGACCGTCAGAGACCGCTGAGAAACGTGTTGTGTCTCATGTTAAATGTGTTCGGATTGATTGTACTCAACGCATTTGGTGGCGTGTTTATGAGTTTCTTGATAGTTCCTGGAGAACCCTCTCAATTACAAACACTAAAGGATGTAAATAACCGCGTCAACACCATTTTCGCTGGTAAAAGTGTATTATCATGGAAGAGCGATCGACTAGATCCCTGGGATGAGGTATTTAAACTAACAAAGAATGCTATAAATGTTCCAGATAATTTGACTAATCACGTCTTGGGCTATGATGAAGCTATAATAGCGCCTGTAAATGCACTGAAAGTCTTGCAACTGCTGCCTGCTGCATTTGCCGAGAGTGATCGGTCACTCGTGAACATCGTTCCAGAGTGCGTTGAAACGTCCCAGTATTTCGGCATCCCAACTCGTCACGATTGGCCCGACGTGGAACGCTTTAGCGCTCTCTTGCAGAACCTTGTGGAGGCAGGCATTCAGGAGAAGCTCATGAGGTGAGAACATGTTGTATTGTGTTGAATCTGTTAACATCTTTTTATCTTGCGAAGCTAGATTAATCGCTCTCCCCGTCGGCTTAAGCGAGATCGTCTACGAGGGACGGCCATCGTGGTTCTTGCAAAAATCCCCATTTTTGTCACCAGATCGAGCTCTTATATTAAATGTGTTTCTTGCTCAAGATATTGTGCGTGTTCCCATCCGCTTGGTCCAGTATTAGAGGAATAGGGTCCAATATTGGAGGAATAGGGTCCGCTTTAAGAGGAATTGGGTCGGATGTAAGAGGAATAGGGTCGGATGTGAGAGGAATAGGGTCGGATGTAAGAGGAATAGGGTCGGATGTATGAGGAATAGGGTCCGATATAGAAGAGGAATAGGGTCAGTATAAGGGCCTGTAATTAGAGTAATTGGTAGCGGCAGATCTGACCTGTACCAAACGCAACATGGAGGCAACGGTCCCAAACTATTCCAGGTACAACGCGTTGATTGCCTCGCACAACACGCTTCTTCTCTACCTAGACAGGCTTACAACGAGAGGATAAGTTTGGAAAGGTGATGCATAGTGGGTGGAAGAACCCAAAAAAAACACGAAACAAGGGTGAACGTCCATGCCCATGCGGGATTCGAACCTGCAACCACTTAGTTTGAAATTGCCATCGCGTAAAACCTCGACGATCTCGTCCGTCCGGGACGCTTCGTTCGGTGAGAAAGTTTGTTTCTAGCGGACAATTTATGCATCACCGTCTGCTGCAGGATTTTGTCTGTATCTTCGCGCCTTCGTTCCCCAACAAGCATTCCCACCGACGTGTATTGTGTGACAAAAACATGAAACAAATTGATTAATAAAACACGTTTGGAATTCAATATATGATTGGTAGTGATTCAGAAAGACGTACGTGTTCTGGTGAAGATTGCTTAGCAACAAAATGTTCTCTAAGTCGTCTGCAATAACCAGCCCTCTCTTATTGTAATGAAAAAAATTGTAATTTGCACAATTTACAAAAGAGTCCATTTTCTACATTATAAATGCATTAACTGGTAATTTATTGAATCAAATCCTAAAAGTCTGTAAGAAATTCTGTCAAACAGTATAACGTAAAATATTATAACGTTTCCGAATATTTAGACCCCTTTACAAAATATTCTTCACATTACATATTACACACACATTACAAAAAATAATTGTTCTAATAAAAAGCAAATTCCACCCACGTGATTCTTGTAAGCTTCACTTTGTGAAGCTAGAAGTTCTGTCGTAGCCTTGCCCTAGATTTACGAATAAGCATCAAAAATGTTTTCTCAAGGGCGGGAACTCTTTTTCCAAGAGCCAATAGAGGTGCGTTAACGGTAACTCTCGTAGTAATCGAATTCGTCAGGTCTCAGAATCATTTAGTTTACTACAAAAAATCACATGCAATAAATGTACAATATTTTTACAGTTCATAGCCAGATAACGTTTAACGATTAAAATTGGCACACGAGTGTAAGGGCCAAGTAAAATATTTTTTTCTACGTATCTCTTTCTATACAATGAGAAACTACGTACTACAGTGAGCATCAAAAGAAAAATATTTTTTTCAATTATTTTTAATGCATTAGGTGCCGATTGTACTGAATAAAACTAGAAGACAAAATCTGCCTTTCAAAAGTTGGTATTAGACCTCAGGTTCTGGGTTAATGATTCCTCTCTTGTACAGTTTCACTGACGCTTTGAGCGAATGCTGAGATGTCCTCTTGCTTTGCTCAGTTAGAAATTTTTATTTTTATTTATTATTATACGGAATATTGGCCTCCTAATACAGCGTCGTTAAATTCTACATTCTGCCTTGTAGTTGGGTTTAGAGACTTCTTGTACATACGTTTCTGTTTTTGTTTTACAATTGAAATTTCATTTTCCAGGATATACGAATTTTAGGCCGCGAAAAATTCTTATATCCTAGATTAATTTTAGAAATTTTATATATCAAAACACGTATTGTTTGAATACATAGGTGGTATCTAATAAATTTACTAGTTTATATGGTGGATTATTAAGCATTTTTTTTCTCAAAATTAAGATTTAGTCTTACTAACTATTAACTTCTGTCTTACTTGATTTTGTAATGTCCCTCTGAACCTCTCTCTATTTATTTCCTATCATACGTTATATGATACTATACTGAGATACTCAAAAGTTTTTATCAAGGTGCGTTGTGTTCTCACTTGTGAATATTAATATTATGCGTTTCTTCTTTTTATATCTATGTTGCCATTGTTAAAATATTATATTTATTTAGTTTGTCAATTAAGCCTGATGATGGAAATAATTTATTTCCGAAACGTTGTTGTATATCACATGTAATATTAAAAAATGTTCTGTCTTTAAAATCAATGACCAAAAACATTCTGATAAATTGAAATTTAAACAGTACAACTTTAACTAATCTTCATTGTTACTAGAAAATAAGATTTTAAACAGTTCGGAATACAATTAATTAAAAGTCGTTGTCCATTTTCTGGCGTCAGTAATACGATTACTCCATGTATGGCACGATACGGGATAATAGCCGAAATGTAGCTGATTTGTCTTTGTAAATTGTTCTTACTTCACAACGAATATTTTAAATTCAAGAACGCTCTTTTCAACGGTATTTATAATTCATTTTTGTAATGCGAGTTAAGGGAAGGATTCCAGACCACAAGAAAACGCGCTTCTCGACATTGCACGACAACGTTTATAATGTTTTTGACGTTAGATAAGTAAATTATCTAATCTTCATAATCATTATCATCATCATCACCCCCACATCGATTAATTCATTGATTTTTTCGTGTTTCCAGGGGAGTCAACTGCTTTGGTCATTAGTCCCGTTAGTGTAGTGCATGTTTTTTCTCGGGAGATGGCGGTGATCATCCCCCGCTGGATGGCGAGATCCGGCGCCGACCTACCGCGGATTCGGTGGTGTAACGGTCAGCGTACCGGACTGTTGTACCTGAGTTTGCGGGTTCAATCCCGATCGAAGCCGTGGATTTTTAAGGGCGAAAAAATCCTCCGTACGCCTTCCTTCGGAGGGGAAGTAAAGCCGACTGTCCCATGTTAGTAGATTTACTGCATGTAAAAGATCCTCAAGCCTAAAAGAAGCCTCTGAGCAAAATTGAGATCCGCCTGTTTCGCCACCCAAGATAATACCTCCTTTCTCCGCTAGGTGGTGAAAGGAACGTAGCAAAATTTGCGTGGTTAGACGGAAGAGCGGGCCTGATGGCCCGAGTCTCGCCACGTAAAATAAGGCATTAACTAACTAACTACCGTCGGCGAGTAGGATTTCCCCCTAACCAGGACTCTTCCACCAACGGGGCACCGCCCCAGCCGGGACAAGCTCTAAGCTCCCGATCGGTCTCCCGGGATATGTGGTAGTGTAGTGCATGTAAGTGTGTGTGTAAGGGGAGAGGATAGGACAAGGAAGAGGAAGGAGAGATCGCGCGCGGTCCGTGGCCCGTTTTTAGGGTACTGCTCCGGCATTCGCCTGATGTTGATCGGAGAAACAACGGAAAACTACCGATCAGAGCAGCCGGCCGCTAGAATTGTCCTCCAGACAGCGACTGAATCCGACCTAGCTGAAAAGCTAGTGTCGAAAACCCTGCCGCCGTGGGGAGTGGGAACCTAGGACCTCCCGGTCAGAGGCGCTGCAGTGACATTAGTTGATGCCGGTCCCCACATCGCGAGGGGTGGCTCAGTGCATCAACGGATGTCAGCACAGGACCTCTCTCTGGGTTGTCTTATCGGTGTTTTCCATGGTTTCGGATCAACACCAGACGAATGCCGGAGCAGTACCCTAACATACGGGCCACGGACCGCGCGCGAGCTGTTCTTCCTCTTCCTATCCTCTCCCCTTACACACACGATCACTAACATGCACTACACTACCACATTCCGGGAGACCTGTCGGGAGCTTAGAGCTTGTCCGCGCGCGATCTTTCTTTCCTCTTCCTTGTCCTAGCATCTCCCCTTACACACACTTATACTAACATGCACTAGCTTACCACACATGCCAGAAAACAGGTCACGAGCTTAGAGTTTGTCCCGTGTGGGGTGGCGACACCCTGGCGGGAGATACCGGGTTGAGGAATAACCCGCTAGCCGTCGGTTGGTCAGCGCCGGATCTCGCGCTTCCTGATGAAATAACACGCACAACACTTACGGGACTAATGACTTCGGTAGTTGACGCGCTCGTAATCACTAACAACCAACCAAACAACAGTTACCCTCACCTCCACATTCTGTTCAAGAAAATTCTTCTCGGAGAAATCCCAAAAGGCTAGGATTGAGTAACATATGGTAGTCTCACGAGCCCCATCTTCAGTAATACGAAAGTCTACTTAATTCGAAAGCACGATTGGTTTGTTTTTTTAAGAAAGCGAGGAATAAGAACTTTTTTTACATTAACAACTACTTCTGTACTATTTTTAATACTTTTAAAATTTACAAGAAAACACAAGAAGTTATTAAGTCGTTTGTCCTCATACATTTGTATGAAAAAGTCGGTTACAATATACAGAAGTTCAAAAGATCTGACCATTGAAGCCGAATACTGAGCCAATGCCTCAAACACCTGGTATTGGGAAGTTGTTATTGCTGAGCACAGTTTGGCCTGATTTATTGTTGGCTGTGTAACTATCCACATCAATAACTTCGTTCAGAGTTGTTGTTGCGTTTAGAGATAAAAGAGCTGTACTAAATATTTGTGAATTTAGATGTAATAATAAAACATTCCATATTATCCGAAAAATTGGATAATCCGAAATGGGCCCAGTCCAGGTTGGTTCAGACGAGCTACTCTACTAAAGTGAAGAGTGATATTTGTTGGTTTTGCAGCGATGTGTGGCACAAACGCATGGTGACCGGAGTTCTGTTGGCCCCCGCCCACAACGACTTCACTGACCGAAGGGTGCTGGTGCCTCGAGACATTCTGGAACCCTCGCTGTTGCTTGCAGTGGGCCTAACGTTGTCCACGCTGGTCTTCCTTTGGGAAAAATACTTCAGCTTCGCCAAGTGAAAGGAATCGCGCCACAGCACTTGTTTGCAAAGCGCGATATTTGTTGGGTTTGGTTACAAACATAAATACTCTGCTAGAACGTTGGTGGGAGAGTCCTGGTTAGGGGGAAACCCCACTAGCCGACGGTAGGTCGGCGCCGGATCTCGCCATCCAGCGGGGGAAGATCACCGCCATCTCCCGTGAAAAAGCATGCACTACACTAACGGGACTAATGATCAAAGCAGTTGATGCCCCTGGAAACACGGAAAAAACAATCAATAAATTTTTAATTTGCAAAACAATAAAACGGAAAATTTCAATTCTGCGAATTTAACTTATAAAACAAGAGAGTTCGGCATCTGCCCAGTTCAGAGCCCTTCTACAGGCTAGAATAGCTCAGTGGCAATATCCGTTGACGGTGGAACGTCGCTGAGCGTAAGGTCTTTTAGTTTTAGTCCTAATTACCAAACGATCTACAGACCGCGCGCGATCTTCTCTATATCAACCTTGATTCCTCCTCACTCTTACGCACTCTTACTTCTTCTACACTTCAACGCAGTCGCGAGCTTTGAGCGTATCTTGGATAGTGCGTTCTCGAGATGGGGGAGTTACCTGGAGGAAAGAAAAGCAAAACAAAGCAAAACGACGTATGAATAGGTGACGGATCGCGCGTTCCGAACGGAGTTCTGCCAACTTTGCGAATTATAACATCTACTGCACCGTACAATGTCGGTTTTGATTAATTAGTGACTCCGGGCGCGTCAACAGAAAAGTGCATTAGGCCCGGAAGTGTAGCACATTTTTATCCCCGCTGAATGGCAAGGTCCGGCGCCGGCTTACGCGTCGGCTTGCGAGGTTTTCCCCAACCAGGTATCTCCCAACAGCAGGGCACCGGTCCCTGCCAAGACATGCTCTGAGCTCTTGACCGGTCTTCCGACGTGTGTTGTAATATAGTACATGCACGTGTGAGTGTAAGGGGTGAGGATTGGGCTCCTTGCCCAGAGGAAGGAAAGATCGCGCACGGCTCGAGTCCCGTTTGATAGGGTACTCCTCCAGCATGCTCCTGGTGCTGGTCGGAGAAACCACGGAAAGAATAGCCGACCAATAGATTTCTTCCCCAGACAATGGGTGAATTCGACCTCGCTATACACCTAGTGTCGAAAATCATGCCACCGCCGGGATTCAAACCCTGGGACCTCAGGGCAAGAGGTATTGTAGTGACATCAATTGATGCCCTGAGCCACCTAAGCCGGAGCCATAGAATTCTGCTACATTCCAGATATAACATGTACGACACTTTCGGAACTAATCACTATAATAATTGACGAACCAAAGTACAATGAATGCTCACTCATTCGAAGCTGTCTCGGTTTGCGCTTCCCACCCAGCAGAAAGAGCAGGGTTTGCTGGCAAGGCCAGCAATAAACCCACAATATCTCTTTGGATAAAAGCGTGATCTGATGCTTTCGCAGGTTAGTTTAAAAAATCGAATTGCTCTCTGAAATAAATGAGACTTATTTTAAGAATAATATCAACAGTATTGTGTGTTTCTTTAAAATTTGCCCAGAATAAATTGTAAAAGAGACATAGATTTGATGTATTAAAACTTTTAATTTGTGTCAGAATTTGCAGCAGTTGTATTAATTTTTTATCCTCTCGTACTCTATTTAGATGTTAAAGATATTTTTCATTTTGATATATGTGTGCAGTGTGTTTGTTCTGACTCAATTTGTAGACGATATTACCAGTCACTGAACATATTTTTCATAAACGTCCTAGTAAACGTTAGCCATATGAGTTAGTGTTTCACTAAGTTATTCTCGTTGATCTGTTAAATACGAGTTTTCTGGTTTCATGGTTTATGATATCTCGTTGTCAGATAACATGTAACAACTATAAGAAATAAAGATTGTTCCCATTATATTGTGTTTTAATGTTCCGTTGTAATAAGATTTTCCATGGCATGTGATAAATCCACCAGAAACAGTCCCAAGTGGTTTCACAATATTTGCCAGAAATAAATATTTTTTCTTTCAAAAAATTATTAAGGTGGCATAGGATTGATTTGTACCGTTGACTCTGAATTTTCGAAAATTGCAAAAGTTTGGATTTTTTCGGCCCCACCATAAAATTGAAGACAGAGATTTTTCTTTCAAATGCAATTTGTAGTGCATAATAGTTCTTTTAATAGGATCATGTACATTGTTTGGGAAATGTTAGTAGATCTCATGCAATAGTGCGTGCATTATTTGCAATTTTAAAAAATTACAAAAACTAGATTTTCTCAAAAACTGCTCCAATTTTTTTCTTTAAATTTTTAGTATTGTTAGTGCCAAACAAACCCTATACCATGACATAAACGCCATAATGCTCTATTCTTGCTTTTTCAAAAAATTTAAATATGAAATTTTTTTACTTATCTTTCACGACGGTAACATTTACATTAAAGGCTATTTCTTCACATTATTACATTTACGAGTACATGTGCTTTAAATAATGTCAAATAACGTTTCTGGAAAACTCAATTGTTTTCTGTACAAATGAGCTCAAAATTTCGCATTTTCAGAAACCTTCAAAAGCCATTTTCTCAAAAATGGCTCCAAATTGTTCTAATAGATACTTCTATGTGCGCTGTTTAATATGAGGTAATGTTCATTTTGGTATATTCATTTGTTTTTTCAAAAGTAACAAATGTATTTTTTAAATACCTCTCAATCCGTTAATATGTACATTTTCATCAATTTGTATGGATTATTAAAATTGTGAGTGGAAGTGCTTCAAATGATTTCAAATGAACGTTTTCAAAAACTCAATAAATTCTTGTGAAAAAAGGCTTCAATTTTCGCATGTACAGTAATGCTTAATCGCCATTTTCTTAAAAACCACTTCAAATTTTTCAATGAAAATTTCTATTTAAGACGAGTTTTTTACAGTTCTTTAATATTATTGAAGTAATATTTCGGTTGTACTACTAGATAAGAAAAAAGTAGAGAAAATATTTAAAAAATGTACTTTGGGCGACGATAGATGGTAGATGGCCGGAGAATGGAGTAAAACCTTATAGCCAGACCACACCAAGGAAATTAGAAAACTATACTAGGAGAAAGTAGCACCTCTAGTTGTTTCTAGGATATTCCATATTTCTTTTTTGATATGAGCCAATTCTTAGTATTTTTGGATCTTCGGCTGATACACTGTCGTAAAATTGCTAGTATCGACGACTGACATATCCACAAACCATAATTTTTTCCTGTTTTTATTCCAGAGTGTTATGTCAGGTCTATTGTGGAGCACTGCTTGGTCTGTAAGTACAGTTTTATTTATTTTACGTCAAAGAACAGTTCAAACTGCGTATGACGTGCTATGGGGAAAAATGAATTGTGTGCACATTTTCAAAATTCTGTGATCCCTACATTAAGTCATATACTACTTAAATAAATAAAAAAACTTCCCATGTAATAAAATCAATTTTCAAGGATAAATAAGCAATAAATTTTGGCTCTTATCCATGTTGTCCTTCGGAATAATACTTCCTGCCGCGACAACATGGAAACGATAATTTGAATAATTGTATTTCCCACTGAATTCTAGAAGACGTGCACAGAAAATGAAGTTACATTTATTACACTTTGGTCCCAATACAGTTTATAGCTGTATCAAACCACATATCTTGACAATTTGGGCATGGATAATTCATCCTACCTTATCATGCCTGTTCTTATACTCAGTAGGGGCTAGTACACTACAGTCTTGGGATAATATGCTGAGTAGTCTCGCCACATTGAACACAAGCCCGACAATCATCAGGGGGCACATCTGGATCTTTAATGATATATTTTAGATAATCCTTGGTTGCAATTAATTGGTCTTGTATTGCAACCATGAACCCTGCCGTTTCGGGATAAAGATATCCAATAGCCATTTGTACGACATATCAACATCGACGTTGGAATTGACTACTTCAGCTAGATATCTACCGTGGATTGCGTTCTTACATAGCTCCACCTCGGTTGAAGGAGTTCAATTACATCTTTCTGAGGCAAACGTCGTATAGTTATCATCTGCTTCCTGAGTCACTTTATGTAGATGAAATGATACAGCTTTCGCCTGGAAGTTCTGCCTCATGCTGATTATCTGTTTTTTATGGATATTGCTGATTTTAGGGATGCCACGTCCTCCCATCTTTCTTGGTAGTGTGACCTTTAGATTGAGCTTTTAGGATGGTGGATTTGTAAGCGGGCCATAATAATAATAATAATAATAATAATAATAATAATAATAATAATAATAATAATAATAATAATAATAATAATAATAATAATAATGTAGAAAGATGGTTCTTTTTAAATTTATTGGACCAAATAGGATCAAGGTGCAGCGGGAGAGAACACCGACACCTCTGACCATAGCAAAGTTTTGGTGTTTTTCGTAGCTTCGGTGATGTAACGGTTAGAGTATCGGACTGTCACACGCAAGTTCACGGGTTGAAACCGGATCGAAGATGTGGATTTTTAAGGGCAAAATATCCTTCGTACGCCTTCTGAAGGGAAGTAAAGCCGTCCGTCCCACATCGTAGATTTACTTAATGTAAAAGACCCTCAAGCCTAAATAAAGCTTCTGAACAAAATTCAAATCACCAGTTTCGTCGCCCGAGTGATACCTCTTTTATCTGCCAGGTGATGAAAGGAGCGTAGCGGAATTTACGTGGTCAGCAGGAAGGGCAGGCCTCATGACCTGAGCCTCGCCACGAAAAACAAGGCATCTTTAATTGATTGATTGATTGATAGATAACATTCACTACACTAGGACTAGTGACCGGCGTCGTTGACAAGCTCCAAAGACTCCCTTTCTCGGGATCGCGTCATCTTGCAGCGTGGTTGTAGCTCTCCGCACGTGCTGTTATGCTTTGTCTCTCGTCCGACTGCTAGCGCCGCCTAGAGCAAGCAGCCCCCTATGTAAACGTCGCATCTCTCCCTGGGGACGGAGCGGACGTCTTTCCCGGAGGCTGTTCGCTGCCGTGTAATCGATACCCTGTCGCTTTCTGTATCGAATTACGCTTTAGTCCAATGCCGCATACGCCAATACTCTAGGTAGGTAATACTATTAGAAAATGCATGAACACAGGATCTCCAAGATCTTGTAATTGGGGTGCGTACATTCTGCAGTATTTTTCTTTGTTCATCCTTCAGCTTCTTCCGGTATAGAAACTTGTATACTACAGCGTCATCGTTTATTTTTAATAAGAGGGCGTACTTTGATATTCCGGTGACGATTAGTCCATAACAGAATTCAATATAAAGCGCTGACATTAATATTTAACTAAGGACAAATAAAATTCTGATTCATAGTAGTCACTATACTCAAGAACTGGAATTTACGTCGTCATATACATAGTATTGACTAATTAAAAAAGTATTATTTTTGTGAAATTATTGTAAATATTCTGGCAAATAATTTATAATATAAGTAATGAGTGCTGTGAGGAAAAGCGATATGATCGCCCCCTCAGCAAGATTTACAATAGATTATCTTATCATTTCAACTTTGAATTTGAGTGTACGCTTGTAATTTTCAAAACTCCAGAATATATCGAAGTATTTTATTGTACCGTTTGAAGCAAAACGCTTTTCTAGCCAGTATGGTCCTCTTACCACCGCGCGAGTCACCCACCCCTCCACACCACCATTCTGTCAATTTACTCTGTCTCGAAAACCGGAATAGGAACGTCTCTTCCTCGGCTGTCGGAGGTCCCAGCCAACCATTCTCCATCAGCCTGTTTGGTACGTACACTCATCGCTGCTTTGGTTAGTTAGTTAGTGCCTTATTTTACGTGGCGAGACTCGGGCCATCAGGCCCGCTCTTCCGTCTAACCACGCAAATTTCGCTACGCTCCTCTCACCACCTAGCGGAGAAAGGAGGTATTATCTTGGGCGACGAAACAGAGGCTTCTTTTAGGCATGAGGATCTTTCACATACAGTAAATATACTACATGGGACAGCAGGTTTTACTTCCCCTCCGAAGGAAGGTGTACGAAGCATTTCTTCACCCTTAAAAATCCGCGGCTTCGATCGGGTTTAACCCGAATAATTAAGATTTGAATAATTTTATTTCTTAATATTAAAGTTTTATGAATCTATTAACTCTCAAATATAACGCTATCCATTTAAATCACAGTTGGTTCAAACTTTGTTGAGAAAAAAAATGTTTGTTCAGAACGTAGTAAATACGTTTTTTAAAAACATTCCAGTTTGTCCTGAATATGTCAAGTCGGGGTTCCGATTGTTATATCTTGTTGGCTCTGCGCTTGACGCCGCGTCATGGGCTGGGAGGCCGGTGTCACTGCCCTGAGGAAGTCTGCGACACGACGGGCGAAACGTCGCAGTGCTGCGCGTCCGGTATTCAACACTGTCCGGCTTGGACGATCGGGTGGGGCTGGTGCGCCTTAATGGAAGGAAGGGACCCTCTGATAGGCTGGCGGTCTTGGCCTACCCGGGCCTCGCGCCAGCCGTCCTCGTGATCGGCGTTGGGAAGCCCCTGGCAGTCGCTGATTGGTGCTAGTAGGGATTTACATGTGTTGTTTGGATTGAGACCTCCGTCCGCTTTGATATTGTGCGGTCGTCTATTAATTTCCTGTCTTTATTGCGTGTAGGCCAGTATCGGTTCTCCCTGTGGTGCACCTATAGCCTAACGGTTGATGTGATTTGTGTTGTATTATGTGATGTGTTACCTGATTCGTTCGGGTACCATGGGCTGACGATAGGGGACGTCGGCCTTCTGCACTTGCGGTACGCCGGAACACCCGACATGACAGGCGAAACGTCGGCCTCTCAGCCATCGACGCGGCGTCACCCGGACAGCCAAGAAGACGCGAACTCGAGCTGCGGAAGCTTACGTTTACATTGGATTGTTGTATACAATTCGAAACAACGGTTGTCAACACCCTTCCGGAAATTATACCACCCGGTTCAACTGTAAGAGTGATTTGTATTTCGGGATGATCCTAATAGTGTATAATCTAATAACAATTATTATATTACATTATTAAAATAGTACGGAATCTATACAAAAACTCTCGCAGTGAAAACTCGACCTCTCTTCTTTCCAACTAACAATACTAACTTTGCGAGGATGATTTCACAATGTACGTGTATTTCATTGCTTTTTGAGTACGAATTAGAAGAGTATATGATTATAGCTATGAATGCGTTATATAATCAATTTACTTTCATGCCAACTTCTGAAGCCACATCATATGTAAAAGAGTCACCTTGAATAAAATTGTACACGTACTCATAAATATACATCAAATCCAAATATTCTCTTTTTCGCTTGTCTCTTAATCGAATAACTGTGGAACTCCCTTTTCTCTTTATACATCCAATTAGAAACAACACCATATCATTCGTTTATACCATGAAATGTCACTTACAGGGTGACTCGTAAATAGGTTCCCTAACGAAGATGGGGAGAGACTATACTTACTTATATTTTTTCCAATATTTTCCAAAGGGAAACATTTAATAGATCTCCTTAATGGATCTGTCACCATAATGCCTTTATCTTCCGGTAGTTCGAACTGATTGAGTGATAATGAACGGTGAATGAAGGTAACAAATACACGATTATGGTTGAGATCACAATGCGATGGAATTTGAAATGATATAAGAAGCAAATCACCCCATAATCATGTGCAATGAACACATCTACGTATATGCGGTAATGTCTTGCAGGAGCCTTGCACTTTTTGACTCTTGGACAATGTTCACTGCTTCAGCCTAACAGGTTACCACGTACCACGCATACGGACTCGCGCCAAGCGGCATTGGCTAATTAGCGTATGCCTATTGTGTGTGGGAAGTTACTTCAGGAACATTTTTCAAACAGCGCTAACAGTTAGCGTATGCCTTACGTCTCTAGCGTTGAAGTCATTGCGAGGTCGCGGATTCGATTCGAGGTAGGTGCAATAAATTTACTTCATATGTATAACACCGGCAAATTCGTGCCACTTGTCAGAATCCGAACTCGTATGCTGAGTGGTGTGATGTGTCCGTGACTTTCCTGATCACTCAAAGCGAAGGCGGAAGTAGTGAAGTTAAATCGCTGAAGAGAAGAAGCAAACATTTCTGATGTTCAGGAAACATACACTAGAGACCACTTGCAATCATTTTTTCATCATAGATTTGGAGTCCCTGGCTGGCCTGGCAGCGTATTTGCTATTATCAGTTGATTAAAAGCTGAAAAATTCCTTAATATTTTCCCATTCTATTTTAATGCTGTGTCTCTATATAGTCCCAATACATCTCTCCCATTGGCTGGTTCTCTACTCTAGCATTAATATCTCCATATACTATTACATAATCATTTTTGTTGATCTTATTCAGTTGTTTTTGTAGAGTTTCACAAAAATTCTTGGCTAATTCTTTTCTTCCTTCTTTTGAGATATAAAGGCTACATATGACAGGGTATTATCGTGCTATATAAAGTCGGATGTACATTATTCTTTCATTCACGACGTTATAATTCGGTATTTTCATTTTTAAAGTTTTCTTGATCAGCATTGCCACTCCTGTAGATGGTTTTTGTTTGTTTGGGACACCTGAGTAGTATGACGGACAAGTTTGTAGGTCCATACTTCCACATACACACATTATTATCCATAAGACACTCGCGCTCTTTTGTCACACAAGTTCCCGCGCGGAGTACTTTGTACGCCAAGCCTATTTTGTTAGAAAAATGAACTCTGCAAGGCCTGAATAATATTTGGATATACTTTTTATTTAGTTTTATTTGAAATATATAAATATTAAAATAATAATAATAATAATAATAATAATAATAATAATAATAATAATAATAATAATAATAATAATAATAATAATAATAATAATAATAATAATAATAATATGAAATTTAGTATATTAGTCTTCAGAACAATTTCTATATTTGATGATTTCAAGAGTATGTTCGTTGCTTGCAAATTTGTAGCGCCACTTAGTAGTAAGGGTAGTAATAATTGTAGTAGAGTAGTCTTTTGCTCTTCCGCAAATGTGACAGTAATATATTAATTTTGTTGTGGTTATTCTTGATCATTACAACTTTCAGTTTTTGTAAATTTGCTGACAAGCGGTGTTTTATTCCACTTTGTAAACTGTACCAATGTAATCACACTATAAATCGCTGTTTTAATAATCACTAGTATAATCAAGCAAAGGATACGTGTCATGTGTGACGGTCTATTAAGACGCGTCCAATGTTTATTCTTTTTTATTAAAAAAAGACGCTTGACTCGGAATGGGGAGGCATGGACAAACAAATGAAGGGGCATTGGTGAAATGTAATAAATCGTAATTATTCACATTATCGGAAACGAAGATTAAAACACACTATGGGGACAGCAACAAATAAAATTATGGCAATTTATGACGATAAAAACATGTCACCAAGTTGTTCCGTTCAATAGGAAATAGAATTCGTAATGATAAGAAATATTATACATTGTGAGAAGACCGTCAGATGTTATACAAAAGTGATGAACAAAACTGTATTTATTTATTAAATAAAAGGAATCCAGTATTTTTAAAATGAACCACGGACAGTATCATTAATTGCGAATATTTCGTTGAAATTGTGACAGTACCGCGAGGTTTATGGAGTGAGTAACGTAAATAAAAGTAGAAAAACGAAAGAACATTGTAATGAACAACTCGACCTTTGTTTTAAAAAAAACAACGTGGTCAGAAGATATAACTTCGTGAGACGCAGCCGAGCCGAGTTACGAGGAGGAGCGGTGGTTAAGCCGCGAACGATGGAAGTGTGTTGGAATTCGAACGTTGAAATTCAGCGGAAAATGGAGAATGTTCCTGTTTAAAATTAGTGTGGATTAGGATATGGATGGTGGAGATTGATAGGTCGCAGAACTACCAGAAAAGGGAAGTTTTTGATTGATTGATTCATTTTTTCGTGTTTCCGGGCGCGTCAACTGCTTTGGTCATTAGTCCCGTTAGTGTAGTGCATGTTCTTCTCTCGGAAGACGGCGGTGATCTTGCCCTGCTGGATGGCGAGATCCGGCGCCGACCTACCGTCAGCAAGTGGGGTTTACCCCTAACCAGAACTCTCCCACCAGCGGGGCACCGCCCCAGCCGGGACAAGCTCTAAGCTTTCGAGTGGTCTCCCGGAATATGTTGTAGTGTAGTGCATGTTATTGTAAGTGTGTAAGGGGAGATGATGAGACAAGGAAGAGAAAGGCAAGATCGCGCGCGGTCCGTGGCCCGTTTGGTAGGGTACAGCTCCGGCATTCGCCTGGTGTTGAGCGGAGAAACCACGGAAAACTACCGATCAGAGCAGCCGGCCTCTGGTATTCTCCTCCAGACAGCGACTAAATTCGACCTAGCTGAAATGCAAATGTCGAAAATCCTGCCGCCGTCACAAAGGGAAGTGTAACAAACATTTATTATTATTCTATCATTTCCAGATTATAACAAGGCCAAGAAGGTTATTTTATTTTAAGGTATTGAGAGAACATGGCTATGCATAAACGTAATAAATTGGCAAAGTGCACTTGCTTAATGATGAAAATTCCGATTGGTGAAAGCAAAGAAAATTAATTGTAAATAGTATTGGTAGGATATTGTGAAAATCTACTGACATGTATTTTGTCTGTTGTTATTTGTTAAATTAGTACAAGTAACGAGAAGATTCTCGCCAACATTTCAGAAAAAAAGGAAAGAAAATTCAGAATATATTCAGAATGAAGTTATTTGACTTCAATTAGAAAACTTATGAGTTATTATTTCGGACGGTATTATCCCAGCAAAATACGAATAAATTTGAATTCATACCTCTTCCCAAGCAGTAATATTATTTTCGATTCCCTGTATGGGGTGGGTTCGCGTACCCACGACATCAAAGAAATTTGTTAGAATATTGTTTCGCAACCCATGTGTAAATAATTACATACGGGTTTATTTATTTGTGTAATTTCAGGAAGGAATATTTAGAAGGGGTTGCGGGAATATATATTTATTATAGATATATAGAAACAATGACACATGTTTACTCTCGACCACAACAAATTCCTTCTCAGAATCACTTGTAGCATCGCAAATTTCCTCTTTTGACGATTCCTGTAATAATACACATAACTATTTTTTCTATAAACTATTCATCTCAGTATTGTTCTTCATGTAAAACAAAATAAATTAGTTTAATTATATCAATAAATTAAAAATTACCGGTGATAATTAAAAGAAAATGAAAACTCGCATTGGTACCCGTGCGGCGTAGAAAGTACGCCAACAGACACTTTCCAACGGAAATACAATTGTCTGGCAACTGCAGTAAATCATACACAACCGAGTACCGAGGAGGATGCAGCTGAATGCCTTCTGCGAGATTAGGTATACTGTCAGATCTCGCGCTGATGTTATCTGACACCTAGGGGGGATAAAAATTCCAGTGGCGTACAAAATACACCAGCGCTAATAACTAAGGGTTATTTCAATGGTAATAATTTCATAGCATCATCTCACTCATTCGGGGTCTCACGTGTTGTGGCTTACGGCGGCGTCTATACTCACCGCAACAATACCGCTGTATGTCGACGGGGAAGCCTTGCGGTCTTAACAATTGCGCGTGACTGACGTTAGGAAAAAGAAAAGAAAAAAGACTTTCGGAACATTCTATATATCCGAGCGCGCCACGTATAACGCACGCATGCATCCAACGTCGGTTCACGATGCGGTTATTTTGTTACATATCCCACCGCGAGGGCGAGCAGCTCTACCGCCAAAGCATTCTGGGTTTATTTGCGGTGGCAATTATTGCATTTCCCTTTGTTTTTTTCCAGACCGATTCCCTCCCGCGTAGTCGCATTATGCCCATTATTCTTTCTCTTCCGTTTTGAATCGAAAATCGAATTGCTGCGCAGCCTGCGTTTCCCGTCAGCCCGCCTCTCGTCGACCAGATTTCACGGAGCTCCCGCCAGAATTCATTGTCATCAGTGGACAGATGAAGTGGTCTTTTTAATTAATATGTAAAACTCTCATGTTCTGGAGAGTTGTGAAGGATTAAGGGTTTGCTCCGGGTGTTTGATTTTCGTCGCTGCTTCCAATTATTCGCTCATGAATTTTTCAAGATGTTGGATTCTAATTGCTTGAATCTCGTTAACCCCCGAGCCCAATATACCTATATAACGGACGAGTTAAATATATCGACTGAATCTGGGATATTATGTTTTGAAGAGATGATTGCTTAACCAATAATTCACTTATACACTACCGTTATAAAATTGAAATATTTAGGTTAAGAAGAGATTTGTTATTCTCAGTAAATATTATGTAATAGAAAAGGTTGGATCTGAGTTAATGAAACTGTCAATAAATTCAGTTAGTATTACTATATTCGTATTAGTAAAATTTAATGTATATTTTTTTCATCTTCGTTTAAAAAACTACTATTGTACTATTTTAGAAAACGGGTTGATAATGTTGCTCAGTGGCTAGCACTGATGCTATCGGTTTTTGGCCAGAGTAAAGGTAACAACTGATTTTCTAGATAACAACTGACGTCGTGCAACCGGCCCGGTAAGGTCCCTAAAATTTACTATTATCAGGGGTTTGTAGCACCTGTCGGTATCCAGTTCGAGTTCGTACTTTGGCTGTAATCGGGTCCTTCCTTGGTTTCTCTGCCCAAGTGAGCAGCACCACTTACAATGGCTCACGAATTGCGGACGATTTCTCTTCTCATTCCCTCTCCATACCATTTCGCTCGTCCCCTGAATTTAGATCTCGCACCGACGTAGGTGGCTCAGGGCGGCAATTGATGACACTGTGGTGCTTCTGACTGAGGGTCGTATGGTTCGAACCCCGACGGGGAGACGATTTTCGACTCTGGCTTGTCAGCAAGGTCGAATTCAGCTGCTGTGCGGAGCAGAATTCTAGCGACCGCCTGCTCTGATTAGTAAATTTCCCTGGGTTCTCCGATTAACAACTGGCGAATGCATGGGGATCCCCTGATACCGAAAAATGTTATTTGTTTTTTCCAAAACGTCTGTCCGTCTGTCCGTCTGTCTGTCTGTCCGTCTGTCCGTCTGTCTGTCTGTCCGTCTGTCTGTCTGTCTGTCTGTCTGTCTGTCTGTCTGTCTGTCTGTCTGTCTGTCTGTCTGTCTGTCTGTCTGTCCATGTGTCTGTGAACACCACTAACGCCTACATCGCATGTAGGATTTTTTTCCAAAATGGATACTCACTAGTCGATTGGGCTCGAAACTCGAAGCGTTGCGAGTTTCAGAAACATTCTTTAAAATTTGTGGTACTTTTCATGAAGCCTCTGAGACATTTTCAAAATTTTCGAAAAGATGATTCTAAGTTTTTTCTGGAAATTTCCTGTATGAATACACTTTTAAAGGTAGATTAGATCCGATTTTCACTCCTAACTCTGAATTTTCGAAATTGCAAAAAATTGATTTTTTTCACCGTAAACTTAAAAAAAATATTTTGGACGGCAATAGAGGGCAGCTGGCATAAGGATGGGGCAAGACCGTAAACCTTGCCTACGCCAAGGAAATTATGAGAAAGTTTTGTTACATTAATTTATTACGAGAAAGTCTGTGCCATTATAAAGCACCACTAGTTTACTTTGGGATGACTTTGTTACCTGTGCATTAGATCGTTAAGGAACACAGCGGGCCTAGTGTTGGGTTCACGTGAACGTGAATGCTTGGAGTTTGCAAACATTCACGGATACTTCTTATGTTTATGCTCACATTTAAGTTTACGTTACTGATATGAATGGTTCTATTTAATAACATGGCACCTGGATTTTGCGTTTCCGTTTCATTGTGTTTCGTTGTGAATGAGTTGCTTCTTTTTCCGAGAAAGTGTTTTGCTTTAGATTTGTTCCGTAACGCACTGCTGTCGGGCGGGTTGCATACGTCGCGATATTGCCAGGCGGCTGGGAGACTGACTAGGCGGGGAATGTGGTTTTTGCCGCAACCCGACAAGACAAGACAAGATGAGCCGAGCCGGGCTCGCAGCGGGCTACGCCGGATGCTACAAATCTTCGCGAGGAGTCGCTCTCCGAGGCGCGGGATTTGATGCGCGCTCCTTCGCCAGACCAGAACCATTTTTCTTTCGCCGTGAAGAATCGCGGGCCCTGTCGTGGTTTGGAAATAGACCGACAATGAAGGGAACACCACCCTCTGGGAGTCCATGAAGGAAGGAGAAAGGATGACGCAAAAAATTACTTTTCATGTTTAGCAGAATGCATCCTTTCATTTATTTTCTAAAAGGTATTATTTTAGATGAAACAAAATCCCGCTATTCAAAGCGAATGATTAGGACAATTAGGCGGTTCCGCAAGGCCCTATCCCCCCTATGTTAATTTGACTGATTTTGTTTGTCCCTTTACAAAACTCTATTCATAATAATTGCATTAAAAAATTAGATGAAACTTTAAGCCTGTGCTCACATTTTAACACAGGGGTTTTCAAAAATGATTTTTTTTAGAAAAATATATTTATTAATTACTTGTATTTTTGCACATTTTTGGATACATTTTTATTCATAAATTTTTATCTACACAACGTATTGCAAAATCCGTGTGTTAAAATCTGGCGACGTGAACATTTAAAGATCTGTAAAAATTTCATCACAATTCTGTTCAGTAAAGAAGAAGAAAAAATATCATTTGAGTGTAAACTGACGGAAAACAACAAATCAAAGTTTTTAGTGCATTCCAGCACCGTAGTTTGGTCTTCGGGATCTTCTTAAGTTTCTTCAATCTTCCTTCTTACGTTTCTTCTTCTTTTACATGCCTTTGCTTCTATTTCTTTCAGGGTTTTCCAGAACTATTGACCTTCGTGATATTATTTTCACTTCTTGGTGAAGATGGAGTTGAGGGTAACATTTTAATTTTGGGTTTACCAACTTTCGTTCACCTCTTAAAAATATGAAAATCGCTTTAACCATACTCTAAATAGAGATAAATTATTAAATGTAATTAAATCACACCTTTAACTATTATTTAACGACACTTTTCACTTCAGATGATAAACAAATGCATACTAAGTGCAGAACAACACAATGTAAACAAACATTCACAGAAGCTTGGATCACATGTTAACAATGAATTGACAAATTAAGATCGTAAGAGTGTCAAGTGCGGAATTTAATATTTGGAATTCTGTCGCGGTATTTAAAGAAAACAAATAGAAACGCACATTGATCTAGACGTCACCTCTGACAGTTTCCCGAAGGTAGCTATGTCCCCTCTTTTCAAAAGTACTTTTGACCCAGGTACGAGCTGCAAAGTTTATAAATTATATTTCTAATTAAAGAGGACGTTTTAATATTAAAATGCAACCAAAAACTAATATCGAACATTTCATAACTTTTTACCCTTCCGGAGCCCCTTAAAATCAGATTCTTTCCAAAATATTTTTCTAATTCAGTGTCGTATATATGTGTTATTATTTTCTTTGAATTAGAGAAATACTAATAATTATGTGAAAAAATGAGATACCTGGAAATTATTATCATTTGGAAGAAACGTATGTCATAGAAACAAAGTATTTATTATGTTTTCACATGTTTTTACAGGCTATTTATTACGAAAATTAATCATTTTAACGGCCATAATAAAGTATTCTCTTGCAGCTGTGCCCGGCAAGAATCGTCGTGGTTACTGTGGTTACACTCGCGTATTATAGTAAAACTAGCGTGCACGTGCGAGAACTCTTGCATGTTAAACCCCACCCTAAATTTGCCTAAGGTCATCGTGAAACTGAAACATGGGAATATGTGGTTCGTTTCCATCCTAGTGCTCTCTACAATTAGCTACACAACACTTAAAGATCACGGCAAATTAAATGAATAGTTGCACCATTCAAGAAACTATTAATCGTACTTCGTGTTGCCGGGAGAGCAAATATTGAATTAATAATTATCCAAATAAATCTCGTCAGTCTGCACACACGGTGTACATAGAAAGAGGAAATAAAAGATGGGGGAATATAAGCTTTCTAAAAGTGACGTCACACAGATGGTCACCGGCATCAAGGGCTGACATATATGTTATGGAGGAATATATTCTGTATTCCTCCATATATAGGTGGTATTGGTAGTACCGATAAGCACCAAACCGGAAAAAAATTAATAGAATATGCAAGAATATTTCATCCTAACGTTTCTTTGAGGCCTTTGCTCAATAGGGAGTTTTAGCGCCATGCGTAAGGAGACATCTTTAAACTCTATTGATCATGCGACTAACGATTTTCTACGGTCATAATGAATAACGTTCAGAAGAGTTTTAGCAATTGCGATAATTCGTTATGCATTATAACAAAAGACCTGTGTTCCTCGGTAATTTTCGTGTTCGTGTTCGTCCATTCGAATTGATCTTGACTTTTTATCCACCGATATGCAGTTGACCTCTTTACCCCATGTGTATTATCGTGCCCTCTCTGGTATTCATTACCATTATTATTATCATTATTAATAATAATAATAATAATAATAATAATAATAATAATAATAATAATATAATACTGCACTGATTTGTATTTTCTTCCCCTCAGCTTCCTTTTTCTTTGTGAAAACCATTAAAACGCAATGACCTTATCCATATACAGAGAAATGTAGGCTAGTTTTGGTAACATCAACAAATAAAACTCTACCCGATTCAACTTTATTTTTTCTCAATTTGAGATTGTTACGTCTCAAAATTCTTGCGTTTAATCCCAATCGGCTCGTGTTTATATTCACTTTGAGTGTGTTATTACCCAATTTGAATTGATTTGTCTGGTTTAATTTTGAAGTTGAATATGTATAGTTAAAGTATGTGTTTATCGGACTGTAAAAGGAGTTCCGATTCTGTTCTCGCACCCGCCTGGGGTAAGGCGGCAAGGGACAAAACCTTCCGTTGTGAGCCACGGGGCGGCGTGGCAGTCGCCGCGGCACCGGAAGTTGAGCGTGGGGCTCGCGCTGCCTGTCGCGCTCCGGGCGCGGGGTTAAATATTTCAACGCGGCGCCCCAAGGCCGCGACCTGCAGTTATGAAGCGCGCCCTCGCATTCAGAGAGGCCTCGCGCTGCGTCTTTGTTTACACGCCCCCGGCGGCGCTTCCCCGGCGCGACGCCGCGCGGCGCCACCGTCGCCCGGAGAAAGTGGCGCGCCTGGGGCACGTGCGGAGACGTGACTGGCAAGCGCGAGGTGTTTGGAGGTCGCGTGCGCTGGGTTAATGCGGATCTGTCTGCTAGCAACTGCAAACCTTTCATGATAGTCGGGCTGTAAAACTGTCACATTACTCAAAACTTTATTTTGAACTGCGTTTACTAGTACGAAGTATTCAGTGTGTTTCAGCCTACATTATCATTTAGCCAGGAAAATAAAGTAATTGCGTCAATAAGATAAATCGGAAATTATTTTATTTAAATGCTTGTCATCTACGCCACGTCCTACTCAACCCGGTTTCGAATCCCTGGAATCCTGCCAGCCCTATCGCCCGAAAGATACGATATGTCACAAAGCTCCAAACACCCGAACCCCCAAATGTCCGCCTCATTATAGATAGATAGATTTATTACTAATTCTGCAAATAAGTTCCAGAACTTGGTGGCAGAATACACTAACTAAACATTACAGATCTTAACAACTATACAAAATTTTACAAATTTTACACACTTTACAAATTAACATAAACATTTCACCGTGCAAGCTTCCATAGCACTCCACTTCACTTCACTTCACTTCACTTCACATCACTTCATTTCACTTCACCTCGCCTCGTCTCACCTCACCATACTGCCAATCACATTTTAATGTGATTCTGACACACTCTTTTCCCTCAACTTCACATCACTGCACTACACGCCACTGCACATAATAATAATAATAATAATAATAATAATAATAATAATATAATAATAATATAATAATAATATAATAATAATAGTAATAATAATATAATAATAATAGTAATAATAATAATAATAATAATAATAATAATAGTAATAGTAATAATAATAATGTTATAATAATAATAGTTATAATATAACATACTTTACATAGGAGGTAATAAGACACATATAAACATCTAGGAATTTAATTTATTTTTAAATTTGCTGACATCATGAGGGAAGGGATCAAAGATTGTCACAGGCAAGCCGTTCCAGTCTCTAATAGTTCGATTCGCGAATGAATATTTCCCAACGTCCGTTTTCTGAATTCTTGTCTGAATTTTGTGCATGTGATCCGCTCTGCCGAAATATGTAGGTTTCCCTAATTGACTTTGAATTTCTTTCCACGGTCGAAAGCCTGTGTACGCTTTATACATAGCATAGAGACGCGATTTCATTCTCCTTGTTTCGAGTGACTCCCATACTTTATTCCTGGTACCCCTGAAAGCAAATTTTGAAGCTCTACGCTGAACCTTTTCTAGATTTCTTTGCTGCAAAAGTCTGTATGGGTCCCAACATATCGCGCCATATTCTAATATGGGTCGCACTAATGACATATATGCCAGTTCTTTGGCACTCACTGAACTCTTTTTGAGAATCCGCATAATAAAATGCAAAGATCTCCATGCTTTCCCTACAACGAAATTTACTTGATTTTCCCATGTCAATTTACTGTCTAGCTGAACTCCTAAATATTTGCAAGACGTGACTCGAGGTATAATATTATTATTCAATTTATATGCGGTTTCATTTTGAAATAGTACATAGAGGAACGTATACACTTATGGAAAGATAGGAGTGCCTGCTTAGCATAAACAGAAACAAATGTTGGTTTATTTCTAGGCTCAATTTTAATATTCCTTTCTAGCTTGTTTCAGTCATAGTTATCGCTTTGAAAACGATTGTGGAAATTTCAATAATGTGTTGCTGAAGTACGGATGAAATTGTGGATCATCTTGACTACAGAACTACAACGGCTATGCCCCGTCATCTCAAGCCTATTAAAAATTATTACTATTAATAATAATAATAATAATAATAATAATAATAATAATATTATTACTATAATAATAATAATAATAATAATAATAATAATAATAATAATAATAATAATAATTGTAATTGTAATAACACAAAGATAAAAGGACAAGCATACCAATTTGCTCGCGATGAATTTGGAATAAACCATGGTGCCTTGAGGGTCTTTCTTGGTAACTTATTTTGGAATGCAACTAACTTTTGGAAGTTACTGGGTGCTATGCTACCCCATACTGGACATGCATAGGTTAGAGTGGGTTGGATAATTGATTTGTACATTAATATTCGGCTTTCTATACTAATGGCAGATCGCGAGTTAATTAACATTTTTGATGTTTTGATCAAGGCTTTATTAGCTTGTTAACACGAATCTTGAAACTTGACATCATTTATGCTAGGCATAATTTAATGATATAATTTTCACGGATAAATTTCATTGATTTTATTAATAATGTACTCCTTCTGGTGAAGGACACAATGATCTCACTAATGATAGGAAGGTGGTTATCAATGTGTCATCTGTCTCTTCATAAATCTGCTTCCCTCGCACTCAAAGATCCATGAAATTGTTTCTGAAGGAACGCATATCTTATTTAAAAAATTCAATTATAGATTTCTGTTAATTTTAAAACTATTGTTTATTAGTGGAACTGTATGTTATCTCAGCACGAAACAATTTCTCACTAATATAACAATTCTAAATAACCCATTTGAAATTGTCGTTTCGTAAGTATTAAACTACAGTGTTTAATGATTTTTAGTATGGTAAGGTATATAGTATGGTATATCTGTAGTTTAATTTTGTAGTTATATTTATATAGCTGTTAAATACATGTCATGTAACCTTTAAATTTTCATCCTTTAAATTTGGGGATATTTTACATAAAGATCCTGGGACATTTTAAAAATTTTCTCAAAAATGGCTCCAAATTATTTCTTTACATTTTTTGAAAGAAAAGAGTAAAATACACGTATAAAGAAGACAGGTCCATGTTTCACTGTTAACTCTGAATTTTCGAAAATTTGAAAAGTTTGAATTTTTTCACTGTTTTTCTACAAGTACAAAAGTGAATATAGAGATTTTTCCTTTTAAAATTGTTTTCTCCATAGTTCTTTCATTAAGGTCATACTAATTTTTTTAAATTTTAGTATTTTTCGTGTAATATGTGCAATATTGAATATAACAAAAACAAGATTTTCTCGAAAGCGGGTCCAAATTTTTCTTTAAACTTTTGGTAGAGATAGTGCTAAATGTACTGTATAAGACATAAACGCCATATTCTTTTGTTTTTTCAAGAATTACAAAAATGTATTTTTTACTTGCCTCACGTCGTTAATATAAACATTAGCTGCGATTTGTTCACATCATTGCATTTATGAGTACATGTCCTTCAAATGATGTCTTTTATTTATTTTACGTCAAAAAACGGGTAAAAACTGTGTGAGACATGCTATGGGGAGAAGTGAAATTATGTGATGCGATGTGATCTTTGTGAAAGTGATGTCTTATAAAGTTTCTCGAAAACTGAAAAGTTTTCTGTGAAAATGAGCTCAAAATTATGCGTTTTCAGAAATGTTTAAATGACATTTTCTCAAAAACGGCTCCAACTTTTTTCTTCAAACGTTTCGAATGGATAGTGCTAATTGCACTGTTTTAGATGACATAAAAGTCATTTTGCTGTATTCTTTTGTTTTTTGAATAAGTACACAAATGTATTTTTTTTAATCTCTCACTCCGTTAATACGCACATTTCCAGCTATTTGTATACATTACTACGTTTGTGAGAGGAAGTGCTTCAAATGACTTTTGATAAAGTTTTTCGAAAATTATAAAGTTTTCTCTGAAAAAGCTTTAAATTTCGCATTTGGTCGTTCCATGTCAAATCACACATTTAAGGAAAATTTGACCTTGATGTCCCAGATTTTTAAGCTTTTTTTCTGTGAAGAGTGTAACCAAACATGAAATACGTGTTTTTTTATTTTTCCCACACATAATTTTTAGAAATTAATTTTCAAAATTTTCGAATGTTCCAATCGGCAAAGTTTTAACTCGTGTTGTAATTGTGACAGAAATTTAATATTTTGCGATATTAAAGAATAAAAGATGCTCTCTCATTTGATGTATTGAATTCATTAACCTTTAAAATTTTTTTGACCTTTTTATTTTTTATTTTTCTCCCAAAACTCGACTGTTTAAAAAGTAAAAAAAAAAAAAATCCCGCTGCTATCTCTGTAAAGTTCTACACAAGCCTGTTAAGTTACAAAGTGGGACACCGAGATGATTCTGAGAAATTACATGTAATAGAAATGTGTACTTGGTTTGGTGCAGCGTCTGCTAGAGCGTCAACCCTCAAGCACGTGCCAATCAGCAGTAGACGATTACCATCAATGTACTTTCACAGAGCGATATATAGAAGTATCTCATCACATCTTACTATGCGCCAAATACATACACATGACCTTCATAGCCGATTAAATTAAAATTAAAAAGTGTCAAACGGATTCAATTTAGTATCAAACGGGATATTTATACGAATAAGAGTGTTTGATGCAGAAAATTTAATTAATATTATTCTTACTTCACTTGACAGAAAATACCGTTTATTGACTTTTTCATAAAGAAATGAAATTATGTATTTTCTTTGTACCTTCTACTGTTTTTTATTATATCATTGTCGGAATAGTCCCCTTTCGAAGTATTGTTCAGCGTTGTTAAAAAATATCAAGATACTATTCTTCACATTAACTTTCTGGGTAAATGAATAGGTTCCTGTTAGGATTGAAAGGTTCGTTTCATTGAGAATATTCGTAAGACGTTGCCAAGCGAAGAAATACCATTCAGCACTCGCATCGAAGACATCTTCGTGGAAGCATAAACTCGCATTGTTTTGTAGTACTAGACACTGACCCCATCCGAAAAATGTCTTTTAACACTTTCAAAAGCTTACTTGAGAAGTGTTAGGAGTTTGCACTGAAAAGGGTGAATTGAATTCGTTTCGTGTTTCAGACATCCAGAAGAATTTTTAATTTTTAGTTTTAAATGCTTTGCTTTCTCTGAAGTGTAGCACAAAAGGATGCAGGGTACCTTAGACAATTATTCACACCAGTTTCTGAATTACATCTTGAAGTATGAAATAATTTTCTAAAAAAAATCTCGCTGACAGTGAAAACCCCTAGCATGAAATTTTATTTTGGTCTCGTGGAAAGAGCAGAAGACGGCAAACGATTAGCGAAGACAACAGAAGAAACAGAAGAACTTACTCGGTCAGTTTCTTTATTACTTGTATCAAGTGATAAGTTAGGGTGACCAGGACCAGCGGTGCACGTTAATTCACCATTGTCACTGCCCAACATATTTGCGACATTAACAAGTATGGTCGATTCTCACTTCCTTGAAAAAACTTCACATGTCTCGTCACGAGAAGGAATTTTGAAAACCTGTTTTTCCAATACATATAACGTTTTTGATGGCAAACAGTCAATTTTCAATTTCTCGAGAATACTGGTTGTAACAACCTAAACATACACGTCTTCGGCAATTATAGATTTTATATTACGAAAATGATTGTCGATTTTCTCTGGCAAAGATGGACGGTCGAAGGTCAGTATCAGCGTTGAGGTAGGGGTGAGTACCCCATTCACTCTCCGCTGGATCCTGTAAATGTCAGATACACCAAAAGGTTAAAAGAAGGCTTTCAGGTTTTCTTCCGTTTCTGATGCAAAATCCTCGTGGTTCACTATACCCTTGCAGAGGTGCGGGTGGGCGGACACATGTACCTGGAGGCCGGCTATTTTCTTTAGATCAGGCAGTATGTAAGTAGTGTCAGGCAGTATGTTCCAAATCCTCTGCACTGCTTTAAGTGTCAGAGGTTTGGACTTACGCAGTCTCGTTGCATGAGCGCCGCAGTCTGCGTACACTGTGGAAAAAAATCGTGTAACGAATCGAACTGCTCCGCATATCCAAGGTGCGTAAACTGCTTTGGGAAGCAACCATCGAACTCGAACCAGTGCCCCATCTTCTTGCAAGAAAGAAAACCCGTAGAGAATGTTGTTTTAAAATATAACGATATAAATGTGAACGATCCGGCAACAGTGGCTAATCTCTTTAACCAATACTTTTCGAGAATTGCTGCCGATCTCACTAAGGGTCTTCAGCCACAAAATTCAAAAAGAGACAGTTCACCCAAAATTTAGACACAATGTTCATTTCCGAAACTTCTTCCTATGAAATTCTCAAAATAATCGGTAAACTAAAAAATAAATATTCGTCCGGTTTAGATGAATTCCCGGATTCTTTGTTAAAGACTTGTGCGTATGCCATTATACACCCGTTAACTCACATATTTAATGCATCTTTATGTACTGGAACGTTTCCAGATATTTTCAAAACAGCTAAAATTAAGCCGCTTTTCAAAAAAGGCAACAAAAATGAAATTCAAAATTATCGGCCCATTTCTCTATCAGTTTTTTCAAAAATATTAGAGAGACTTTTTTACGTACGAATGGAAACCTTTCTCACTAAACACGACGCGCTTTCAGATTGCCAACATGGATTTAGAAAATCAAAATCAACGGAAACAGACATATTTTCTTTTCTTAAAGATGTCGCCTCATCATTGGATCAAAACGAAGCACCTATTGTATTATTTTTAGATCTCTCAAAAGCTTTTGACGTCATTGATCATGACATTTTACTTTCCAAATTACCTTCATATGGAATTCGTGGTATTGCTCTAGATTGGTTATGTTCGTACCTTAAACAACGATCTCAGAGAGTTGAAATACCTTACTGGAATGATGGAACATTACGTACGCACCTTTCCGACTCTTTGCCCATTGCATGTGGAGTTCCCCAAGGATCGATTTTAGGCCCTATTCTGTTCCTACTTTACGTAAACGATATGCCCTCGACGATTCGAAACGGAAGAACGGTTCTCTTTGCGGATGATACGAAAGTCCTTTGCAATAAAGAAACCGTAAATAGTACAATATCCGATGTTTCAAATTGGTTCCGAAATAACAAATTAATAGTAAACGAAAAGAAAACGGTTTTAATGCAGTTTTCCATATAAAATAAACAAGTCTGTGCTCCATTGAAAATGAACAGTGTACCATTGACTGATGTTAAGGCAACAAAATTTTTAGGTCTCTCAATTCAGTCAAACCTTAAATGGAACGTCCATTTAAATGAATTGAACACAAAATTAAGTTCATTATGCTACGCGTTCAGAATTCTTGCAAATTCAGTCAGCCTTCATACTGCTCGTTGTGTATACTTCGTGAATGTTCATTCCCGTCTGAGATATGGCATAATATTCTGGGGAAATACATCTTATAGCTCCCAGACTTTTAGATTACAAAAACGAATTGTACGAATAATAACCAAATCCCACCCACGTGATTCATGTAAGCCTCTCTTCATTAATCTAGGAATTCTACCATTACCGTGTCCTTTTATTTACGAATCAGTGGTTTTTGTAAAAAATGACTTGCTCAAGGGCGGGAATATTTTTTCAGAAAATGCCGAACTATAACACTCGACGTAGAAATCATATTCATCAGGTGACAGTATCAACAGCTCATTACAAAAAATTCTCATACAATACATGTACATTATTTTACAACACTTTGCCAGATGACATTAAACGATTAAATTCCATAGAAAAGTTTAAATCCCAAGTGAAATCGTTTCTGCTGCATAACTGTTTCTATACAATTAGAGACTATACTAAGCATCACAAGAAAAGTAACATTATTTTTAACAATGAGACATAATGCATTATTTACCATTTGGACTGTATAAATGAGTATAAACAACCTGTAACAACTATTGTAACACAGCTTCCGGGTCAATGACCCCCATCTCGATCAGGTTTTTCGTCCAGTTTCCTTGATCCATTGAGCCAATGCTGAGATGGCCCCTTGTTTTGCTTCTGGACATAAATGTAACTTCATTTTCTGTGCACGTCTTCTAGAATTCAGTGGGAAATACAATTATTCAAATTATCGTTTCCATGTTGTCGCGGCAGGAAGTAATAAGAGCCAAAATTTATTGCTTATTTCTCTTGAGAATAGATTTTATTACATGGGAGTTTTTTTGTTGTTTTTTTCTCCCTTTCAAAATTCAAAATTTATTGCTTATTTACCCTTGAAAATAGATTTTTTTACATGGGAGTTTTTTTGTTGTTTTTTTTCTCCCTCTCAAAATTCAAAATTTATTGCTTGTTTATCCTTGAAAATAGATTTTATTACATGGGAGTTTTTTTTCTTTCTTTTTTTTCTCCCTTTCAAAAATTCAAAATTTAAGTAGTATATGACTTAGTGTAGGGATCACAGAATTTTGAAAATGTGCACACAATTCACTTTTCCCCATAGCACGTCATTCGCAGTTTTTAACTGTTTTTTTGACGTAAAATAAATAAATAAAAATAAAATAAAGGGAGATCCAGAAGATCCGGGTCTCAGAGAAAGTCTCCTTTCCTGAGACACGACGTCGGTACCATTCGCGCAACCCTGTGGATATGGTCCGAAGTTTCGCTGACTCCGTGGGTGGACAGCAGAAGAAATTAAATTCTGAAACCCAGACACCGAAAGCTACCTCTGTGCGCGACGCTGCCAGTTAGATGTCCTTTGAAGACATCGGGGGACATGCAGAAACCAGATACCTTGTCCCATCTGAAACCAAAAAGAAACCCAAAACTAAATGTTTCGACAAATACAGAAAGGCATCAAGCTGAGAAACTGAGGTCGACAGAACCTATTTCTAGATTCAGGTCGCCTGTGTCAAAAGACCGTCTTCCAACACATGCTAGTCTCTCTAGTATTAGTCAAGACAACTCTGCAGGAACTCTGCATGAACTCTCTCTGGAAACAACTCCACAGGAAACAAGGAGCCACACATGAACTCGTGCATCACTCTTCAACAGAGAAGGAAAAAGAAGATAAAGAAACCCGACACATAACTCGCCCTAGAAGTAAAGAAAATTAACACCTAGAAATTATGGCTCTCCTCTCGTGGCACCTCAATGGCTTTCGTACTCGTTTAGACGAATTAAAACTGATAATGTCTCTGCATAGACCCGTGGTTATCTGCCTACAGGAAACACATCTCCTTCCTGAGCACTCCCTCTCTCTTCGTGGCTCTTGTTGTTTTAGGCAAGACATTGATGATGGCCTCTGTGCCCATGGTGGAGTCGCTACACGTCACAGACTCCCTGGTGTCTAAAGAAATAGATGTACGAACCATTTTTCGGATATCTTGCGTTCGTGTAAACTTTCGCACTATTCTATCACTATTTGCAACGTGTATATATCCCACCTGGACAAGTTGTGTCAAAAGAAGAACTGGAAGACGTTTCTCCGTTGCCCCCCCTTTCTTATTGTGGGTGACTTTAATGCCCACAATCCCGCCTGGGGTGGCACAAGGTCGTGCCCGAGAGGCAATGTATACTTGAAATTATGATTGACAGCCAGAACGTAATTTTTCTGAATATTGCCGAAAGCGCACTTTTCCGTGGCTTCAAACATTTTCTCGTCCGTAGAACTGGCACTCTGCAGTTGCTCTCTTTCTACAATCCTTGAGTGGCGACCTGCATAGCAGTGATCACTTCCCCATTGTGGTAAACGTTGGTAACACTTAAGTTTGCTGCATCGATGTCATTAAGGAAAGTAGTGATATGCAGTGATTCCAAAAGCTCTCTCAAATCCATCTCTTCCTTGTCTTGTGACCGTCTGACACTGACCATCCATCACCAAATCCATAATCTATTGGTTCGCCGCTGTATCTTTGTTGTTGGGTCCCTGGCCACGTGGGAATAAGAGAAAACGAAATAGCTGACCAGGCAGCAAAGTCCGCCACGAAGAAAAGGGTTAGACATCTTTACAGTCCCCACAGAAGACACTAAGCTCTTTATCAAACGCTCTACCCTCAGTGAATGGCAAACTGAGTGGCAGAACTCAGATTTTAAGCTCACGAGAATCAAGGATTCCATAAATCCTTGGTCTTTCTCATCTCGTCTCATCTTCTAGGCGCGAGGAGATCATTTTAACACTCCTTCGGATCGGTTACTGCCATTTCTCCCACGAATTTCTCATCCGCATAGACCCACCCCCTATATGCGAATTCTGTAAAAAAGATCTTACTGTGGAGCATGTTCTCTTGCACTGTGGTAAAATAAGAGAGTCACCGAAGGCAGCACCTTGCTAGCACCGTTACAGATATTCTTAGAAATGAGGAATCTTCTCTCTGCAAGCTTTTTAGCTTTTTACGAGAGACTAACTTCTCCAGTCTTATTTTAGAGAAGAAGATAATGCCAATTATTTGGCTTTTAGTCCGAAATTTTAAAGTAATTATCTGGCTCATTTCTGCCAAACTCTCTTTTATTAGGATGCGCTCCTTTTCAGTTTTACTTTGCATTCCATTTAAATTTTTTTTTTAGCTTGACACTGCAACGTTGCGTACAGAAACGTTGCGTCTGAAAATAATTTGACACGGGCGCCAATCATCTTAGCTGTTGAAGCGCCCTTAAACTCAATCAATTGTAAGGCTATCTGTGGTTACTACCTTCAGAGAACAACGCACATGCTTCGCGGATTTGTCTGTTTACACAAGTGACTCAGTACATCTGAGAAATAAGGCTCCTCTGTTTCAGGTAGGCACTAGCAGTGTCAGGTGTTTATAAATAAACTTAATAGTCGCATTCCGTCAGAAGACTTCCATTTGAGACCGTATGTGTGTTAATGCGATTTATAACGTAACAAAAGTCTCGCGGTTGCTTTATGTTTGGACGCCCTGTAATTCTAGCAGCGAGTCAGGTGGGCAACGTGCTGTCTACGTGCTCCGGTGAACAAACTATTTTTTAAATGTTATTTATGGATGTCCCTTTTTGAAATTTGGTAGATCTATACAACGTGAGTGTAGATACACATTAGTATTTTTTACAATTAATGTAAGTGTCGTCCTAATGTAAAAATTTGCATTTTAAAAATTAAAATATATTTTAAATAGTTAAATAAAATGTTTACAACAAATATATTTACATCACATGAAAGTACATCTTTCTAAGATAAATTTAAGTGTAATTTAATTTTTTTGACAAAACAGTATTTGCTCAAAAAATTAAACATAGCGCGCGCATGATTCTTCGGAAAAAATAATTGCTAATAGTTCAGAAAGGGGGCGGGATTAGGAAAAAAATAAAAATAAAAAACACGGGTCACCTATTTTCAACTCTAGACCTCACAAAAAAAGTTTCAAGTCGCTAAAAATAGTGATGTTTTGTGAGTGTGCGATTTGACATGGAATGACTCGTACAGTGACGCTTAAACGCCATTTTCTTAAAAACGACTCCCAATTTTTTCAAAGAAAATTTCTATTTAGGACGAGGTTTTACTCTTTTTCAATATTAAGTAATATATCGGTTCTACAATTTGGAAAAAGAAAAAAAAAAGAAAAAAAACAAAAAATGTACTTTGGGCGGTGTTAGATGGCAGCTAGCAATAGGAAGAGACAAGACCGAAAAGAAGACCCAGATCAAAAGAAATTAGAAAACTAGTGCGAGAAAGACTGTGTCATTCCGTGTCACCACTAGTTATATATTGTTGCGAATTCCTAATAATCTTTTCTTTTTTTTAATCTTGTCTTCACATATTCACTTACCGTCCTCAAATCCACCCCTTTCGGAACGCATTTCTGATTTACTCGTAGACTTTTATTGAGATCTTGGAAATTGATTTGATGTACTATTGGCTCATAAGCACACGAATGATTAAAAAAAGTTGAGGGAAAAATTCAACGGCAACCCACTGTTGATGTATGTAGTACTAAAGAAACTTAACTTCTGTGCAGTTTTCCCCCAGTAATAAATGTAGACTTCTCACTAGCTCTGAAGAATAAAATAAATTAGTATTGAATTTACTGTAGTGAATCTGACAGTTTTGTTCTTTTTTTCAGGGGCTTTGGGAAACAAGGATACCAGTGCCAAGGTAAGTGCAGTTAGTTTTCATATTCTTTTGATAATACACATTAACTAGCGTACCCGTGCGAGAACTCTCGCCTGTTGAACCTCAATTCCTTCCCTATTCTTCCATTTTCATATTAAGCCCATAATATATTGTTTCTTCAAAAACCTCTTATCTTCCGTCACTTGTTCTATATGTCTCCTTGTAATTGTACTAGCTGAACGTATTTTAGCAAAAGAGAACAATACACCCTTGTCGAATACAAACTATTCTTATTTAACTGTATTACCGAGCAGAGAGGTACACGCGTACAATTCAGTTATATAGAATATCAAGTAATAACTTTTTTTTTTAATTTGTTGCGTCTACACCTTGACGCAACGCGTCTCCAAGCCCCTTAAGGGGCGTTGAGCGCTTCGCACTGGGGAGTAATCCTCCATTAATGTGCTGTGCATTAATGTGTTTAAATTAACTTCAATTTCACATACAGATGCAGCTTCTGCACGTCTCTTTGAGCAGGTGTGGTAGAATCGAGAAGCGCCGGACTGGCAACCCGTTTGATTTTCTCGATCTCCCATTTCTTGATTCATTGCTTCTTTCCAATCTTCCAATTGATCTGAATGTAATGCTTCATAGTAAGTATCTGGTTCCCTAAATGTTGAGGCCTTTACATAATCTTGGAATCTTCGAGGACATCTTAGTATGGAACGATCACGCAGTTGAGAATATTTTTCTGATAGTATAAATTGTATTCTTATTTATCATATTTTTTCAGTCACATAAAAGAGTGTTAAGTGGTCGAAAAAATGCAATTAAAAACACGTTTTTGGCTGTAGAGGGGTGTGAATGATGGGACGGGGACTAAGAAACCTTTCAAAAATATTATTTTTATGTTAGAATTATAATGTAACCACTCATATGTCATTTGGTTTAGGGGAACGTTTTACCATCTTATCCGGGGGTACCTTTTGAAATAACATTTACACTATCTAAAAGAAAATACAAAATCTATTTATAAAGAAACATGCAAACCCACAATAAATTAATCAATGAATATATTTGGAGACATGAGTGCACTTTCATTACGTTAAGGCTGTAAGTAAAAATATTAATTTTGCCGTGTGCATAATGACAAATCTTCGAATAATTAATAAAACCATAAATAATGGTAAAGAAAGAAATCAAATAAACAAAACTTACACAATTAAATCTATCTTGGAGGAGTAATCATTATATCAAACGAAAGGATGCAGTTTGCAACATCTTACCGGTCACACAATGTAGAAAATGTGTTAAAATTGAAAAGAAAAGAAAAAAGAAAGTAATAAAAAGAAAAAATGAAATGCAATCAGCATTTATGCTTTAACGTAGTTGATACTCAGTAGTGACTGAAAAAATGAAGTGAAAATGCATCACTAAAATGCAAATAAACCATCGTGGCGGAGATCCTTCGTCCAAGTTTTTGCATAAAGTGGCCGGAGCGCCTGTTGTCCACGCGCAGCCAAACGTTCCCCACCAAATCGGGATTTACGAGTGTGTTTTCAAAGAAATAATTAAAGTAATGGACGGAAGTGAAAAATTGAGCTACTCAAAAACTATAATTAGTATGACTTTTGAATTGTAATTTTGATAAAATATTCACAAGATTTAAAATAAAAACAATTAAAATTTTACTGTTGGATGGAATGGTCGGTAGCTTAGTTCGTGAGTACGGCAAACTAATTAATAGGAAACTGAATTCATTTTAATAAAAAAAGCAAAGTATGTTCATACATATGTAGTTGTATTTTCCAATGTATGTAAGAAAAACGATAAAATACATAAAATAAAAATTAATTATAATATTTAAAATTGGTATACACAAGCATTTTCCGAGTAAATAACGTCGTCGATCAGATTTTAACACTGTTTCGGAGCGGCTGGATGATAGTTCTACCTCTACAGACGCAATTGTACAGTTGTCACCGTACATAAATAGTTTTATTCCAAATATAAAGAACGTTCGTTGTATATACAATGATAACGAGTAGTCGGTGCTCATTTGACAAGTAGTTCCATGTATCCAGTGATGGATCCCAGAGGGGGAGGAAGGTTAAAGGACCCCCCTCCCAAATCCCATAACGCGGTATGACAAAGACATCTAAAAAATATTTGTTAGTTTTCGACCGAGTTACGCATTGGATCTGTAAAACATGATCAAGGTCGTGGTTGAAATTATTTCTGCCTCACAAGCACCCGCTCATCCTTGATTCGAAGAAGCAGGGAGGAGGGGAGGGTAAGTTTGAGAATTAATGGCGAACGTCCTCGGATCAAAGAAGCGCAGTAGCATTACATTGCTTTTTAAGAAAGATGATACTGGTGACATATATAGCAAAGTCTCATCTGAAATGTTCCGTTTCAAAAGTTTAAATATATTAAAATATAAAGAAATATGATTCAAATTCATTCAAAATGTTTTGTAAACTCTCAAAAACGGTATTTAAATCATTGAGATAGATAAACATGTTTATTTACAATACATATGCCTTTGATATTAATAACGTTTGAAGGGTTGTACTGGATGAGATGTACGTAAAGGATGGTCTTTATATTAAGGTGTCAATTTTTGAGATTTTTAAAAGTTGTAAGACTTTCATACATTCTTCTGGGGAGTAGAAGGAATTAAATAAATAGGGAAGGAAAAAAAAAGAAAAAAAAAAGAATGTTTTAAGTTTAAAGACTATCATATGGGCTAGTTCAGGGCACTCCAGAATAATATGGGATGTAGATACTTGGGCTCCACATTTCCAGAGGACAGGGTAATGGGTCAGTTTTTTCTAATTAGGTGAATGTGGGAGAGATTAAAGTGGCCAATACGTAGTCTGGTAATTTGGACTTGTTGGAATCTAGTGAGTTGGAGGTTAGGGAGGGCGGGTTCGATAACGGATTTCATTACGAGATGAAGTTTGTAGAAGGCAGCAATTTTTCATTCCACTGTTTCGTAACCATATTTTTAAACTATAGTTTGATATAGGAGAAAACTCCCTTCACACTGTTCGTTGTTGGTAATGAAGTTGCTGCTTTAGCCGCTTTAACTGCTTTTTGATTCCCTACTATACCTTTATGTACTAGAATCCAAACAGTAAAGATGAAGGTGCCTTTGTTTATTTGGGTAGATAAAAGTTCTTGTATTCTTTAAATTATGGGATTTTTTGAGAATTTGTGGACAATTGTATTCAACGTAGCCATAGTGTCTGAGTGAATCACTATTTTGAGGTTTTCTCCATTTCGGGAGACTAGTTCAATGGCTTTCAGAATGGCCCAGGCTTCGTAAGAGAAGCTAGGAAAATACTCTGGTTACCTGAATTTGAAGGAATTGTGAGGGGTTGTGGAAAAAAATTGCACAACCCGATTTGTTTTCATATTTTGATCCATCCGTATATACTTTTTCTAAATTATGGTAGTTTTCATAAAGAGAATTCAGATGGGATGTTACAATTTTTGGAGAGATTAAGGATTTGGGAATATGTGCAATCATTATATTAACCTCAGGTTTAAAGGATTGCCAGGGGGATGAGTTGAATCTTTCTCTGGAGAAAGTGAGGGGTTTCAATATTAAATTCATCATGATAAAAGAAACATAATGTTTACTTTAACAAAATTATGATGTAGTATTATGAATTAGTTTACATTTGCATTGTATATTTTTTTTAAAAAATACTTAAATGCATGTAACAAGTAATATACTTCAGCTTCCGGGTCAATGACCCCCCCATCTCGATCGGGTTTTTGTCCAGTTTCTCTGATTCATTGAGCAAATGCTGAGATGGCACCTTGATTTGCTTCTGGGCGTAAATGTAGCTTCACTATGCGCACGTTTTGTTGAGCTTTCCTTTTGCTTGTAGTGGTAGTAGAGCTCAGGGTGAGTTTCTATTTTGTTAGCAATACACAAAACTCAAATCTGCAGTTCGTTTACCGTTACAAATAATTTTTTTATAATTCGGCAACGAAAATATCTAGTTTTTAAAATGTTAATCTCTTGCTTTTTTAAATTTATTATTATTACTATTATTTTTTCATCTTTCAACTATTAATAGTTAAATTGTTGGGAAGGGATTCTGAAACTCAAGAAAGCGTGCGCAGATGATTTTCTCCCCCATACGTCACGTATAGTTTTTGACTTAATAAATAAAAAAATGATAAGTTGGAATTCTTTCTCCAAGTGGTTTTGGATGAGTGAATAGTTGGTATTGAAAAATGCTACTAAAAAATTGATAATAAGATTTTGACCGAAATACACGTTTAGGGTGTCCCTGATATCGAAAAATCGTACTTTTCACAAGCTATCTGGCTTTTCGTAAGCAGTTCTTTCGCCTAAACAGCAAAAAAATTTCTTTTTAGTGAGATTCTCAAATTATTGCCCTCCCCCCATTCGTCCCAGACACGCCTTTAGTACCACTTTTGCTTGTGTTTTTCGTGTTAATATTGTGTGTAAATGGCCAAAAAGTGGCTTAACTCCTTTTGACCGTATACGAAGATTAATGTCGTGTTGGTGAAAAAGATTCCGAGCCAACATTCATTCTAACATTCATCACAACGGTCAATTATATCTTATAGAATGAGTTTTGAAATATCCCAAAAAGGTACATAATTTTCAATATCCAGTGACACACCGGGTGAGGTGGTAGGACTCAAGAGCCTTCACACACACCCTTCTGAAGGCGATGGCACGTATTCAAACATACATTTTTCTTTTTTTCTATACTAATGACAATCATTCAATATATCAATTATTAACGTTATAAAAAACTACAAAACAAAATACATTTTATAATCACAAATGAAAAATTATTTGTAAGAATAAAGGCGTCTAGACAATATACCTATAGGCCCCCTTCCACAAACACACACACACACCTGAGAGAAAGTGTGGGTACGCCTCTGTAATTATCATTAATTATACAAGAACAATTACAAATTATTTAAGAACTCCATGGTCTGTAGGAGGCACTGGTTTCCGATGTAGATCTGTAATATGGCTGAAGTGTATGATTCATTCCACTGTTTTATTAGGAAGAATCATAACTCATCTCAGTGTTTCTCTCTGTTCCTCCAATGCAAGATGCGAGTTCTCTATGAGCCTTCACATATCGTGACAATGCTTCGCGAGATGATTGCTGATTGGCTCGGCATGCAGGGGAATAGACGTCTATTATTACCCATGCAGATGGTTTGTTCAGGCCATCTATTATATCAGAATGAAAATGTCACAATGAATTAAGATGATAATCGTAGAAAATAGTGGTGCCACAATATAGCAATTTTTTTCGAGTTATTTAACGATCATATGAATCATAATTTAAAGATGTTATTAAAAATTGTTTCTACTCAAGCAATCTCATACCGACAAAGGCATCAAGAAAAGACCAGGCAGACTATAAAAATGTTCCAACTAGGGAATAGCAGACGCTACGATGGCTCAGTGTCAACATTACCGTTCTTCGCAACATTGCAATAGCAATATCCCTAATCCACAATTTAATACGCAGTAATATGCACAATACAATAAGGTATATACTAATGTGGAACATACCTAGTCCGTGGTGCAGCAACAAGCTAATGCATATAGGCCCAGCCAGGATCACAGTTGCTGCTCCGTGACTCCTGGAAGGAAATAAGAGGGCCAGTAAAATGAAAACGAGACAGACTGAATAACGAGCATGGCGCGGAAGTTGGTAAAGCCGAGAGGTGTGTGTATAGAAGTGCACTCAATTGGGAATCAGGAAGGGACAGCGCGAACGTTCACCGCTCTTCCGTTTGTTAGACGTTCTCAAAGTGAGGTCAGGGAGTCTGGTATCGTCTGGGCGTGTCAGACTAGAAATTCTTCCTCTTTTATTTATTTTCATTTTAAGTCAAAAACAGTTGAAAACCATGTGTCACGTGCTATGGGGAGAAGTGAATTCTGTGCTGTTTCAAAATTCTGTGATCCCATTCCTGAGCCATATACTAATTGAATTTTGAATGCAGAAAAAAATGAGTTTTTTTCCAAGGATTGTTAACAAAAGTATTCGCTCCGATGTAATAAAATCTATTTTCAAGCGCAAATCAGCAATAAATTTGGGCTCTTATCCCTCATCATGTCCTTCGGCAAGGAATAATACTTCCTGCTGCGACACGGAGAACGATAATTTGAATAACTATATTTCCCACTGAATCCTAGAAGACATAATGAAGTTACATTTATGTCCAGAAGCAAAACAAGGGGCCATCTCAGCATTTACTCAAAGGATCAGGGAAACTGGACAAAAACCTGATCGAGATCAGGGTCATTGACCCGGAGGCTGCGGTACAAGACTTGTTACAGATTGTTTAGAATTATACAATTCAAATGGTAAATAATACATTAAATATCAGTTAAAATTAATGTTACTTTCTTTTTGATGCTCAGTATAGTCTCTAATTGTAAAGAAACAGTTGTGCAGCAGAGACGATTTTACTTGGGATTTAAACTTATATATCGAATTTAATCGTTTAATGACATCTGGCAGTGTTGTAAAATAATATTCAAGTATTGTGTGTGCATTTTTTGTAATGAGCTGTTGATACTGTCACCTAATGGATATGATCACTAAGTCGAGTGTTGTAGTTATAGACATCGGCGTTTTCTGAAAATATAATCTCGCCCTTAAGCAAGTCATGTTTGACAAAAACTACTGATTCGTAAATTAACAGGCAAGGTAATGGTAAAATACCTAGATTAATGAAGAGAGGTTTACAAGAATCACATAAGTGGGATTTGGCTATTATTCGTACAATTCTTTTTTGTAATCTAAAAGTTTGGGAGCTTTAAGATGTATTTTCCCGGAATATTATGCCATATCTCTAGCGGGAATGAACATTCGCGAAATATACACAACGAGCAGTATTAAGGCTGACTGAATTTGGAAGAATTTTGAACGCGTAGCATAATGAACTTAATTTTGTGTTCAATTCATTTAAATGGAGGTTCCGCTTGAGGTTTGACTGAATTGAGAGGCCTAAAAATGTTGTTGCCTTAATATCAGAAAGTGGTACACCGTTCATTGTCAATGGAGCACAGCATTGCTTTTTTAAAATGGAAAACTGCATTAAAACAATTTTATTTTCATTTACTATTAAATTGTTATTACGGAACCCATTTGAAACACCTGATATTGAACTGTTTACGGTTTCTTTATTTCGAAGAATGTTTGTATCATCTGCAGAGAAAACTGTTCTTCCGTTTCGAATGGTCGAGGGCATATCGTTTACTTATAGTAGGAAGAGAATAGTGCCTAAAATCGATCCCTGAGGGACTCCACGTGTAATTGGCAAAGAGTCGGAAAGGTGTGTACATAATGTTCCATCATTCTAATAAGGTATGTCTACTCTCTGAGATCGTTGTTTAAGGTACGAACATAACCAATCTAGGGCAATACCACGGATTCCATATGAAGGTAATTTTGAAAGTAAAATTTCATCAATGACGTCAAAAGCTTTTGAAAGATCTAAAAATAATTCACTAGGTGCTTCATTGTGATCCAATGATGAGGCGACATCTTTAAGAAAAGAAAATATGTCTGTTTCCGTGGATTTTGATTTTCTAAATCCATGTTCGCAATCTGAAAGCGCGTCGAATTTACTGAGAAAGGTTTCCATTCGTACGTAAAAATAATAAAAAAATAAATAAATAATTTCTCTAATATTTTTGAAAAAACTTACAGAAGGGAAATAGGCCGATAATTTTGAAATTTCATTTTTGTTGCCTTTTTTGAAGAGTGGTTTAATCTTAGCTGTTTTGAAAATATCTGGAAAAGTTCAGTGCATACTAATGCATTAAATATGTGAGTTAACGGATGTATACTGGCAGGCGCACAGATCTTTAACAAACAATCTGGAAATTCGTCTAAACCGGCCGAATATTTTTTAATTTACCGATTATTTTGAGAATTTCATAGGAAATTTCGGAAATGAACATCGTCTCTAAAATTTTTGAGGAAATGTCTGATATTGAATTTTGTGGCTGAAGACCCTGAGTGAGATCGGCAGCAATTCTCGAAAAGTATTGGTTAAAGAGACTAGCCACTGTTGTCGAATCGTTCACATTTCTGTTACATTAAAAAAAATCTACAAAGTTTATAGTTGATTTGCTCGTATTTTTTATTACATTCCACATTGCTTTTGTTTTGTTATTTGAGTTCAAAATATCCTAATCGTGTTTCATGATTTTATCCTGCCTAATGACGTTTCTTAACAATGACTTATATTTTTTAAAGTAGAGGAGGAAATTCACAATTCGTATTATCGGCCATTCTTGTGCTAGAATCTTGCATGTGTTACCTTGCAAGGCACCAATGGAACGCCGCGACCTGACAGTTCGAAATTCTCTGAATGACTTCTTGTTGTTGGGTGGTGTTTCTGGGTATATGGAACGGATATTTACATTGTTGAATTTGTGTTGATTATTAACCTTGAAATGAATTGATATTTTGCGTGTAATGCGCTACGATTTGTAGAGTTTTCCAAGTGATGGTTGAAATATCTTTAATTTGTTGCGTCTACACATTGACGCAACACGTCTCCAAATCCCTTAAGGGGCGTTGAGCGCTTTGCACTGGGGAGTAATCCTCTATTAATGTGCCTTTTTAATATTTGTCAAGTCTCGTCACGTCGCAGTCAGTCAGTGCCTTTTATCCCTTCGACCAGGGGCTCGACGGCGTTAGATCCCGGGGTTCCTGGCCGGTCACCCAACCACGAACCCGCGAGTCTCGAATGCGCTGATTGGATAGAAATTGCGATATAATTGTACGTAACCGTTACGGACGCGAGAAAGGTCGTGCTGTTATTAACAACGCTAAGATACATATAATAATGCCAGATAAGGCACTATTCGAAATACTTCCTTTATTGAAATGCATATTTGCGACGCCTGACATGCTAGATGTAGCGTGACAGGAACACTTATGAAGTTCGAGAAAGATATTCTAGGTGTATGCCAGTATAGAGTTATTGGGCTCTGAAAGAAGGCGCTGTAAGGACGATTTCCCAGAGTGAAAGTCATCGTGCGTTGGGTGCGGTTCCCAGAGTATGGAACCTTTTTCTTTTTATAGCATGTCCGTGAAATTGGAAATTCCCTCCTAGACATTCCTTACTACTCTCCATCCGTTATTTCCTCAACCTGCCCAAATTAGTATGTCCGCTTCTGTGTCCAAAAGTTTCCTTTTCATGTGGATGTACGTCTGCTTTTTTGTCTGTTTCTATTCAGTAAATCAGTAAAATCAGTTCAGCAAGGACTGCATTTGTCCATTTTTGTGTGCTTTGTATTGTCTCATGATTCTCATACATGAAAGATACACAAAAATCGAAAGGGTTTTTTAAATTTTATATTTATTGCTAAATTGTATAGCGGGTTGAAAATTTGAGGCAGTGAGGAAATAATCACGTTGCATCGCCTTCGATTGGAAAATTCAGCACTGCAGGATTCCGTTTAATTTCGCAAGTTTTTTGTTGCTTTTTAATTAAGAAGTGAACATGTGAAAATCATACCTGTGTTGCTTTTGTAAGGTTACATTTCTCTCATCGAACAGGAAATTTAATCCACAAATTTTCAGCCATTTTTGAGGAAATTTTGAAAATGTACTTGGGGCTTCCTGTGAAGTGCAGCAATAATTACCAGATCCGTTTCAAATGCGAGAGACTGCGACACCAGCCAGGTCGATTGTGAATTATCAATTTTGGAGAAAAACCTTTGAGCGGGTTAGGCGTTAGTGTGGTTTTCAGCCAGACTTAGGACAGACTACCGAAAACCAGTTATTTTGGTTTCAAGGACCCACAAAACGTGGATTTTGTCTATACGCCATATTAAAGAAATTCATTTACTACTTACATGGAGAAGGATGTTTCTTTTTTTTTTTGTATTAGGGCCTTACAAAACTATTTCTCCTGTCGAAAATTTGTAGTTCTTCGCTACAGTATTACAGTACATTCTCTATACTATGTAAATAGTCTACACGAAAGTATGTGTGTAGCTCCAAACAAAGTATCAAAGGTGTTATTACTTTCTCGTATATTAGAATAGAAGGGTTTAATTGTTTTATTTCCTCTAATTTATTATATGTGTGAGCACAATTTTATAAACCACCGTATGTATAATAAAAATTCACGATAAAATAATTTTTATTATACGTACGGGGGCTTACAAAATTGATCATATGCCTATGTAATAAAATTATATTAACGGAAATAAAACAATGTTACATTTTACTGTAAGGAATATTTTTTTAAACTCAGCACTACGTTTAGAAATACGTAGACCTACAGAGTTCAATACATCACGTTTATAACATATTTGAAACTAAACAAACACAATAACAAAATTATAAATACATAGGATTTTCTGCGACACAAAATACTATTTAAATAAACATATGTAATTATAATGTTTATTTTTTTAATTTATTTTACGTCAAAAAACAGTTAAAACTGCGTATGACGTGCTGTGGGGAAAAGTGAATTGTGTGCACATTTTCAAAATTCTGTGATCCCTACACTGTCATATCTTAAATTTTGGGGGAAAAAAACCTCCCATGTAATAAAATCTATTTTAAAGGATAAATAAGCAGTAAATTTTGGCTATCATGTTGTCCTTCGAAATAATACTTCCTGCCGCGACAATATGGAAACGATAATTTTAATAATTGTATTTCCCACTGAATTCTAGAAGACGTGCACAGAAAATGAAGTTACATTTATGTCCAGAAGCAAAACAAGGGGCCATCTCAGCATTTGCTCAATGGATCACGGAAACTGGACGAAAAACCTAATCGAGATGGGGGTCATTGACCCGGAAGCTGTGTTACAATAGTTGTTACAGGTTGTTTATACTCATTTATACAGTCCAAATGGTAATTAATGCATTATGTATCATTGTTAAAATTAATGTTACTTTTCTTGTGATGCTCAGTATAGTCTCTAATTGTATAGAAACAGTTATGCAGCAGAAACGATTTCACTTGGGATTTAAACTTTTCTATTGAATTTAATCGTTTAATGTCATCTGGCAAAGTGTTGTAAAATAATGTACATGTATTGTATGTGAATTTTTTGTATTGAGCTGTTGATACTGTCACCTGATGAATATGATTTCTACGTCGAGTGTTATAGTAATAGACATCGGCATTTTCTGAAAATATATTCCCGCCCTTAAGCAAGTCATTTTTGACAAAAACAACTGATTCGTAAATAAACAGACACGGTAATGGTAAAATTCCTAGATTAATGAAGAGAGGCTTACATGAATCACGTGGGTGGGATTTGGTTATTATTCGTACAATTCGTTTTTGTAATCTAAAAGTCTAGGAGCTATAAGATGTATTTCCCCAGAATATTATGCCATATCTCAGGCGGGAATGAACATTCGCGAAGTATACACAACGAGCAGTATGAAGGCTGACTGAATTTGCAAAAATTCTGAACGCGTAGCATAATGAACTTAATTTTGTGTTCAATTCATTTAAATGGACGTTCCATTTAAGGTTTGACTGAATTGAGAGACCTAAAAATTTTGTTGCCTTAACATCAGTCAATGGTACACCGTTCATTTGCAATGGAGCACAGAATTGTTTATTTGAAATGGATAACTGCATTAAAACCGTTTTCTTTTCGTTCACTATTAATTTGTTATTTCGGAACCAATTTGAAACATCTGATATTGTACTATTTACGGTTTCTTTATTGCAAAGGATGTTCGTATCATCCGCAAAGAGAACCGTTCTTCCGTTCCCCATCGTTGAGGGCATATCGTTTACGTAAAGTAGGAACAGAATAGGGCCTAAAATCGATCCTTGAGGAACTCCACGTGCAATGGGCAAAGAGTCGGAAAGGTGCGTACGTAATGTTCCATCATTCCAGTAAGGTATTTCAACTCTCTGAGATCGTTGTTTAAGGTACGAACATAGCCAATCTAGAGCAATACCATGGATTCCATATGAAGGTAATTTTGAAAGTAAAATGTCATGATCAATGACGTCAAAAGCTTTTGAGAGATCTAAAAATAATCCAGTAGGTGCCTCGTTTTGATCCAATGATGAGGCGATATCTTTAAGAAAAGAAAATATGTCTGTTTCCGTTGATTTTGATTTTCTAAATCCATGTTGGCAATGTGAAAATTCCTGTACGAGAAAGATACTGTTGGAAAACAAGGCTGAACAAAGGTTCAAACGCATTCTTCCCGCACGAGACGAAATGTTTAGTAGAGAAAGTGTCATGTCCCCCGCCAGAGCATACACATTCTCATGAAGGAAATTTCATGGACTATCGGTAGAAATACCTCAACTGAAATCTTCCGAAGGTCGTTAGAAGATGCGAGATTTCATGGGCGTGTGGCATGAAAGAAACCGTACATTAGTCGGATAAAGCAGAGGAAGTGATTTGCGAAGATTTTCATGCATAAAAATTACCCTCACGATATCTGAACGATTGGCGAAGATTTTCAAGCATGAAAATTACCCTCACGATTCTGAACTTCTCTGATCTTCAAAACTATTCTTTCTATTAAAATACAAGATTTTGACCACACTTCCATTAACATATAAGTTTTAAGCAGATCATGAAACTAAATGAGTTTTTTTTTAATACGGTGCGTCTTCCTTCAAAAGTATTCCGAAAATCTCTTTGTGCCAGGGTGGCAGATGAAATGTGACATGAAGGAAACTGGACAATTTTTTAAACAGCCTCGCTTTCTTATTGTAATATATTATTTAAAAATTTATGAAAATAAAGTCGTATTCATTAAAGAAAAACGAGTAGTTTTTGCTTGAAGTAAATTTACATATTTTTCTCATAACCGGCTCCAAATTTTCCTTTCAATTTTTTTCTTTGATAGAGCTAAGGACACTGATATCATATCATTTACATTGAACTCCCTGAATTTTCTAAAATTGACAAATGTTAGAAATAATGCGCAAATACGAGCTATTGTAGCACCACAGGTTCTATTCTGCTATTAGGGAACCGAAAAATGTAGAAATTGTGAAAAAGTCTTTAGACGACTCCGATCGGTAGCACCTGGGAAGATGGTGGAATCGGTAGCAGCTAAGTAAGAAGAAGGTGGGGACAAAACTGCAAAGCAAACCCAAACAGATTGGGAAACTAACTAGAAGGAGGAAGTCTGTGTCACACTGTAGCATCATTATTTTAGATCAGATTTGTTTTAAGGCGAAAATATCTTTAACTTCGGTGTTTTGAAGTGTTAACTTGTTGCATTTTTCGAAAGTAGAGTTCGCCGGAAATGTGACTCAGCACCGAATTTTTTTGCCATCCTTTGATACACACGAAGAGAAGCTTTAAAGAAAAAAATTCGAGCCGTATTTAAGAAAATCATTGTTTGAAAACTTCTTAAAATTTCACACTACATTACGCAAAAACTACTGTATTTTCGAAAAATAGTGCACGACCTTAATTTAAGATCTGTGTTTAAAGAACAGATTTTATTACGGGAAAAAATATATCTTCAATATTGTAGTTGTAGGAAGATGACAAAAAAATTAACTTGTGCAATTTTTGATAAATTTGCTGAAAAGTGGTTTGCTGAAAGCTGAATTTCTACGACAGTGAGGTCTGCACTAATCTCTTATGCGCCCCTTACGCTACTCGAGGAGAAAATGCAATCAAAAACTTTAGGGCCATTTTTGAGAAAATTTGTAAAATGTTGAAGCTTCATGTAAAAGCACTCCCAAAAATCAAAATATCCGTTACAAACTCAGTGGATTTTGAGTTCATTTAATTCGATCGAGGAGTAACAATTTTGGAGATAATCGGCTGAAAAGTTTTGGCGCTAGCTTGAATCACAGACTGATGACAGACGTCTTGCCGTCGATCGAGTTTTCGGTATCACGGTCCCACAAAACATGGATTCTGACTACAAAATATATTAGAGGAAGTAATTTACTGTATATAGGAACGAGATTTATCCACTTTTTCGATACAGGGGTCTGGCAATAAAAGTTTTTCTGTCGAAAATTCGCCGTTTTGCGAGCACGATTACAATACTTACTCTTTTTGTCAAAGTAAGGGTGTGTAAGTAAAAACCGCGTTCTCTCTGTTCAGTAAGTGAAAGAAAATTGGAGTCGTTTTTGAAAATGTCTTCTTTACGTATTTTTACTCCCCCATAATGGTACTATGGAGATAGTTATGTAATGTAGCAAAATGTCGATGTCAGATTTTGACGAAAATACACGTGTTAGGGACCCCTGATATTTTGTTTTGTTTTTTCTTTAAACGTTTTGAAGAATGGAGCACAATGCATCCATTTCAAAAGGACAAAGATATATACATTTAAACTTTTGAATGTTCAAGAAAATGAAGATGCTTTTCAAATCTCTCACTTCCTTTGGGTACGAGTATTCCAAGTGATGGCTGGAATTAGTATGTCCGAAATCGTGGCAATTCAGGCACTGCACTGGTCCAAGTCAGCGCCTTCTATGCTCTACTTTGATGTCACAGTGTGAATCGTTGAAGTGACTTCATTTCTCTGCCTTTGTTCGGGATTTATAATCGAATTGACATGAAGGTTGGTGATCGTCATTTATATATCTTGTTCACTTTTTTTGCTGTGTAACCCTGAGAATTCAATTCTTCCAGTATAGCTTTTTCAGAAATAGTTCATAGAATGTTTTTAATAGCGACTGACACAATGTGATGTCAGGGTGCGAAAGTCGTCACTGGTTGTCGTTTGAATTCTAATGCAATTCATATGAGCTTCTACGGAGTGATATGATGCTAGAGGTTTTCACTGAGAGTTTTTTAGAAAATCAGGATAATCTTCTTCGTGATAGAATCTTGTACAATTTCACGTAACCGTTTACGAATAATACGAAAAAGTATGTGCTGTTGTACCACCACTAATTTTCAATAGTACATCTTTAAAAATATATGTACATCGAAACACTACTTATGGTGTACCTGTGTGCATTAACTAATGCATGCAGACATGCGGACCGGCTTAGCACACATGCGTTCCACAAGTGCGTCGCGCATGTGGCGCGGCGAGGTGCGGCGCTTTTGAGCGTAACAAGCACACGCCCCGCCAGGCGGCAATAAAGCCGCGACCTTCATGCGTGCATCATTCGGACGAATGGGTAGCTGTGACACGCCGTGTTTTTTCCTGGTGTCATGATCCGCTCGCACCTTTTATCTTCTCCGCGAGGCGTTTTAACACGCATGCGCTACTTCGTCTGATTGTTACAAAAACGGAATGAACGCTAATATGATATAATACTGGATCAAATGAACAATAATGCGTCGGCGAGAAATGCAGTTGAAAATAGCCGCATGTTTCACGGCGTGACGTGTACATGTATTGTAAGTGGGATTTCTTGTGGTAAGCTATTGATGCATCTGATAAATGTGATTTCTACAGCGTGTGTTATAATTATAAATCAGTACGATATTACATTGAAAAATGTTCCCACCGGTAAGTCAGATTTGTCAAAAACTACACATTAAGCAAGGCAGTGGTAAGATTTCAAGCTCAATGAAGATAGGCTTGCTGAAATCACATGGATTGCAGTTGCGTAGTATTCGTATAATTTTTATACAATCTAAAAGTTTGTGTACTGAGGGATGAGGTTCCTTTTCTACAAAAAAAGTTCGTGTCATCAGCAAATATAACTACTCTTCCGCTTCTATTGGACGAGGAAATAGCGTGTACGTATAAAAGAGGTTACGTTGTAAAATCGAACCTTGCGGGCCCCATACTCAACTGACAAAGAATTAATAACGTTCTTTCGAGTCAGTATGCTATTTCTACTCTCTTTGCGATGGATGTGTAAGATACGAGGATATCCAATCTAGGGCAATACCATGAGTTAATTGTGAAGGTAATTTTGAGGGCAAAATTTTATGGTCAATGACATCAAAAGCTTTGGAAAGATTTAAAAATATCCCAAGAAGTGCTTCATTTTGATGCATTGATGAAGTAACATCTTTCAGAAAAGAAAAAAGTCGTTTCCGTAAATTGCATTCCTTCACGTCATTTAATTTGATTTGTCCTGACATCCTTTAAAGATCTAAAAATGCCATTAGGCCTATTCTTCCTCCTAACCATGTTAAACATTTACATTATATTATAACAAAGGTAGGAGAGGGACGAACTTTCTTTTATTTCTGGGAATGCAACATGAACATCCCGGCATGCGCCTTAAAGGATTGAGTAAACACAGAAAACCTCAATCAGTATGGTGGCTGAAGGCGGAAGACATTGACATAGCGAAAAGCTTGTGGAGCTACTGCTACTCTGGGGTGTAGTGAAGAGCACCGTTGCCCACCCCGCCTAACTCGGACTTGAATCTTGCATGTTTGCTCCTGGATTTCCGAACAAAATTGCAAATTCTTCAACAAAATCAACAGTTACAATGGCAGGTACGACAATTGCAACACGTAAACCGACATCAACCTCATGGGCTGCAACTGCTAAAGGGTGGCCAGCGAACCTGGAAACCTTGAAAACCGAAAGAAAAAAAACGGGAATTTGACAAAGCCTGAAAAAAAACGGGAAAAATCGGGAATTTGATTTGAAAACCTGGATTTTTTGTTATTTTCAGATTTCTCCCAACATATAGCACAAATTTACATACGACATCGTATTCAGTAAGCAGAATTCATCTCATTGCATGACAATGGCGAGTATGTATGTATGAAAGGTGTCACAAGTTTCCGTGAAGATTGTGATGTTCATGACTCATAACTCAACCCCAAACATTGAAAATTGAAAAAAGTGCAAAAATATTAACTTTCATTAATCTTTCAACGAATTATCGTTAAAATGTTGGGATGGGATTCTGGTACTCAAAGCGTGCGCAGATAATCATATACAGATCATTAATCATATACATACGTCATACACAGATTTTACTCTTTTTTTGACCCAATAAATCAAAATAAATCAAAAACCTGCCGCTTGTATCAACATTGGTAAGGTACATAGCACCTATTTGGCTGCCTGTGGGTTGCATGTCCCTGAGCGATATATTTGTTGGAACAAACGTCTGACCGGGAACTCAGTAGCTGAGTTTCGATTAGTTTTTACTTTCTCGTATACCTACGTATATACGGAGTAATAATATACGTAGTATAGTGAAAGTTAAGTAATGGGCAAACGGCGGATTTTCGGCGGAAAAAATTCATTGCTGGACTCTGGTAACGAAAAAGTGCAAAAAACAAGTTGCTAAATTAAGAGAAAAACATCCTCTAACACGTAGTGTAGCCAGAATCCCTGATTTGTGTGTCTTTGATGCAAAAAAAAACAACAAAAAAACAATTGAAATCAAAACGTTCGTCCGTCCATGGTCTGGTGTATGTGAACAAACCTAGCGCCTAAACGATGCGTAGGACTTTTTCCAAATTGAAGAAACCCCTGTCGTTTTTGCGAGAGCCGAAGCTCAGCAATTTTGAAAAACATTTATTAATTTTTTTGGGGGGGGACTTTATATGATGCCATAGGAATACTTTCAAAATGTTCTCAAAAATGGCACCATTTTTTTTCTTTAAATTTCTTGTAAGAATAGTTCTATACACTTCTAAAGGTGGCAAAGGTCCGATTTTCAGGATTAACTCTGAATTATCGGAAATTGTAAAAGTATGAATTTTTTTCGGCAACTTCTTACAACTACAATATTGAAGATAGACTTTTTCCTTCAAATTAAAACTGTTGTCTATAAATACTACTTTCATTAAGGTCATGTACATTTTTTGTACATTTTAGTAGTTTTCGTACAATAGTGCGTGCAATATTTGTCATTTAAAAAATTACAAAAACAAGATTTTCTCGAAAACGGCTCCAATTTTTCTTCAAATTTTTGGTACTGTTAGTGCCAAACGAACCCTATACGATGACATAAACGCCATCTATTCTTTTGTTTTTTCAAAATTTACACAATTTTTTTATTTATCTCGCGTCGGTAATACTTACTTTAGAGACTGTTTCTTCACTATTATATTTCTGAGTACATGTGCTTTAAACAATGTTAAATAAATTTTCTCAAAAGCATAACAGTTTCTGTGAAAATGAGCTCTAAATCCGCATTTTTAGATACGCTCAAACGCCATTTTCTCCATTCCATTATCCACTTCTTTAACATGACCCGGCAATAAAAGTTTTTCTGCTGAAAATTCGTTGTTTTTTCCCCAGCAGCATTACATAATTTTCTCTGTACTGCGTAAGCGGTAGATGATAAAAGTGTTATAGCGTGCGAAAGAGAACCTGGAAAATGTATATTCTCAGACCTGGAAAACCGGGAAAAAACCTTGAATTCCAAAAAGGCAGATCGCTGGTCACCCTGTGCTACAGCAGGTCCCGTCATCTGGCATCGCTGGCGTACTCACAACACGGGAATCAGCCTCGTGGACAAACAGAGGTGACGCAGCAAGGCTGCGGCCGTGCAGATATAACGAGAACCGCGCATACGTCTATTTCCTCTGCAAATACCCGTCTCAAACGCGTTGCAACCAGGGAGCTTATTCATTACAATTCTAAACGCCCAATGTTACTCCAAATTGTAATTTATACATCCCGATTAAAAGTAGATTCGCCAGCAGAAGCGCTTGACGACATCAGTGACCCTCATGTGTGGCGCGAAAATAAAATTCCTCCTATATATCTGTATCACGAAGTAGACATTTTATAAAAACTCAGTGAAAATCTAGCATCAGATTATTCCGTAGAAGCTCTTATGAACTGCACCAAAATTCAAACCACAACCAGTGACGGCTTTCTGACCCTACCATCACTTTCAGAAAAAAAAATTAAAACATCACACTTACACTTGCCTCGACTCACTGTTGTCAGTCGTTATTAAAAACTTTCCACCAACTATTTCTAAAACAGCTATTCTGGAAGAATTGAATTCTCAGGGTTACGCAGTAAGGAAAGTGAACGAGATTAACAAATCACGATCACCAACTTTTCTTGTGACAGTTTTGTTAGAAGACTCGAACAAATAATGCCCAATAACTTTAATGATTCTTACACTGTGTCATCAAAGAAGGACCGGGAATGCTCAGACCCATACAATGCCTAAATTGCCAGGATTTCGGGCAAATACTATATTTCGTATGCTAAAAACCATTGTCGTCGCCAACCATACTGCGTAAGATGCACAGAACCACATCATTGGTCGCTGTGTCCGTTACCTACACGGAGAAAAAAGAACAGTTGCAGTATACCTGATCCATTATACTGCATCAAGGGAACGCATGATAATATAGGCCCAACCAGGTTCACTGTTGCTGTTTCGTGACGGAGATAGTTGGAACGAAAAGTTGCATCGTAAAGAGTCCCTTGTTGCACTCCTCTGAATTCACCTTGTCAGAGTGCACGGGTAGAAGCTGCCGAGCCCAAGCAACCTTGTTGGAAAAGTTGGCTATCTGCTCGGCATAAGCGAGCAATACAGGTTGGAGGATCCAGCCTACCGTCATGACGCATCCGGGCCAAACTGATAGAAGGAGCCGGCCTTCCGTGTCGGCTTGCACAGCTATACTGGTTGAAGGGCCAGCCGTACGTGTTGCCATATTGAAGCATTTCTTATTGGTGTTACAATTACTGATCGTTGACGGGTATAGGATGGGTTATACGTAGTACTTGCTATTAATAGAATATTCATTATTTTTGATCCAACAACAGATCGGTATATTTACCTACACAACCAGACACCGTAAAAACGGAAATAATTGCATAAAAATTATGCATTTAGTGATAATTAAATTTCACAACAAGCCTCAAAAGCCTTTAAATTCAGCAGTCTGACTGTTATTACGGTAGATATACATACATCAATATGCCTGCATTGTTGTTGAATGAAAATGTTATATATATATATATATATATATATATATATATATATATATATATATATATATATATATATATATATATATACATACATACACACACACACATATAATGAATATTCTGAAACAGCCTGTACCTAAAAATAAAATATTAGAATTTAACATTAAAATATTTATTTAGTAAAGTAAAATGTGTAAAATATAACATAACTCACAATAGAATGAAATATATTGACATAAACTTAATAGCTAACAAATGATAATGAAACATTGATGTACCACTTAATCATTTATGTGATCAGGTGGATTAAATACACAAGGAGACTAAGAACATGTTTACAGTCATTAGTAATTATTTCAAAAATATTTTATAACTGTTACAAAATGATTTTAAAAACGTTTTATAAATGTTTCAAAACTATTTTAAAACTGTTTCACAAGTACATTTAAATAGCAACTTTTATTACTGATCCCCAAAAAACAAATTTAATTCACATTTATTTTATAAAAATGCCAAGATTTATTTAAATTATGGCTCAATATGTAGCTGAAAATTATTTTCGAATGTATTTGTTGTTTATTTCTTTTAACCTTTCATTTTACAAATTTAATATTCTTGTTTTATGTTTATATTAATTTTGGTTACTAAAAGTTCAATTCTATTAGTCCCTTCATTATACTTACGGTTCGTGCATTTACTAGCACAAAATTCATCTACATAAAATTAACACTTAGCTTACAATTACAATGAATTCATAAATAGTTTACATACTGTTAAAATCAAAAAAGTATATGGAAGAAATCACCAACATAAATCACATTTATATTTTGTACTTCTGTTATTTCAATTTCTGTAATCTAAATGTACACACAATCTATAAAATAAAATAAAATTAGTTAAATTAATTTAAAACCTGGAATTAAAATGTATTGCCCAGCATTGATTTACCTGCTGGGTCTGCAATTTGAATCAATCTCATTGCTTACAAACCTCTTTGCCCATTTGACAATGAATAAGCTCATTGGCCTGCATTTACCAATCCTACACTCCCAAAAAGTTAGTGTCATAACTATTGTTATTATCACCTGAATGCAACAATAAAAAATTGTAGAGAAGAATGTGCACTCAATAACAGCGAATAAATATAGTGAGAGGTCGGGATAAATCATAATTTTAGTATTGTGTAAGGTGGGAGAAGACTCATCACTTTAGCGTGGGATGAAATGCTTGGCCTTCATTTTATTGGATGAGTCAAATAATAAGTTTTCTTAGCAAATTAATAACCAGTTCTGAAGTGACTTTTAAATTTGGCAAGTTATTTTGTTAAATGCATACTTTTCTGGATTGCTTCAAAATTTAGGATTATATTCTTCGAATACTATTGATTAATTTCACACACACATAAATCACTACTCAGTATCACTGGTAACTGACAGTGATACAAGGGAAGGGAAAATAATTAGGTGCAGACTCTTAGTCTGCTTGTATGCAAAAAAAAATAAAATAAAATATGTTATAAAACCATGTATATAAAAAAATAAAATAAAAATGCATATTTAATTAAATTTTGTAAAATTGCCTATACCAATTCACAAATTGAAAACAGCAGGATTACCTCTATTGAAGTCATTAAATATTGTTGAAGATATTACAATGTCTTTGAAATTTGTGTTTGGACATGCAAGTGTGACTGCCGAGGAAAAATTATAAAAACCAGTAAATTCAAATTCAATTTAAAACTTCTATGAAATTTAAAGAAAAAAAAATTTGAGATTCAAGAGCAGAAAATGCAGAATTTGACCTCATATTGGCTCAGATTTCATCTTACAAATATGCTCCAATTACATCTGGTGATGTAGTAGAATGTTCAAAAAGATTCATTTCTCACAAAAGGATGAATTTGACTGAGTAAAATTTTGAAAAATTGTTTAGTGTTCCTGTTTCAAAAGACAATGAAAAAAATACCAAGCTAAAATTTGATTGTGCATGTTTTGTCAAATTTTATTTGGCATATGTATGCAGGTTTTAGCATTTTAAAGGGCACGAGAATCATGTCTAGTAATATTTAATTGTTTTATTTCAAGAGGAAAGTATTTTATTCACTTGACAAGGGAAATGTTTCAGAAAATTATCAAGGTCAACACTATTACAACAGTAATGACATTTCTTTGCCCAAGAATCATTAACACAATCTGAGATATTTTTCTCTGGCAATTTTGAAGATGAATAATAGCCAAAATCATTGCATGTTTGAGAATGCAGTGTTATCCGTACTATTTGCCACAAACAGCACACTGTGGAGAACCCTAAATTATGAAAAAACTTGAAATCTTTTTTCCTTGGAAACCGAAGTAAAAATTAATAATCTTTCAAAAGAAAATTACAAATAGTCACACTCCATGAACTTGATTCAGAACTCTAGTTGTAAAACAATGTCCTGAAAAAACAGCATTTTGAAGTTAGTGACACTTTTCTAGTGGGAATGTGAATTTTTTATATTACTCATACTCATTTGTAATCATTCTGAGAGCACTACTAAATAGTACACATTGAAACTATAACAGAATTATAATACAAGTTATATTACCTAATGAGAATTTTAAAATAACTTGCCTGGTCAAAAATGATACACACTAAAATAATTGAACCATTAATGTATACACATTTTGTGAATGTTGAATACGAATGAAATCACAAAAGTCCATGATGCTTGCAAAATTAGCAAAATGTATATTGGCATCACCTTCAAACACATGTTCATGATCTTGTTATAGAATGCAATAGCCATTTAGAATTAACAATATCCATGAATATCTGCATCGATGAACCATCACCTATTTCAATGACCAATTTCCATCACTTGTGCCAAAACTACCTGAAAAATATAATAGTATTTGAAAATATAATTAAAGTGATAATTATTGAAAAATAAAAAAATAGAAAGTGTTTTACAGCAGGGTTTTTTTTTTTTTTTTTTTTTTTTTTTTTTTTTTCGAGGAATGCATTATTATTTTGTTCAATTATTTACAGAACATGATAGGCTTTAGTCTCAATTTAAATACAGTAATCAAAATTCTGTACACTTATAACATATGGGAATACTACACAACAATTAATTCTACAATTTCTAATTGCCATTAATGACACTTCAAGACTATATTAAAATTATTTCAATGAATTGGCAACATAATAAATATTTTTTCTTTACATTTTAATACACATTTGCAATGCTTAATTGAGTATTAAAAACTAATCAAATAAACTTTTTTAATAGGTACTTTTTTTACTATTAAAAAATGCACAAAGGAATGCAAAATAATGAGTTTGGACGCCAAGCCCCATATCCACTTAACAATGTTAGAATTTGAATTGAAAGGATTCAAACCGATTATGTAAAACGAAATAATTGTTTATCTTGTTCGACATAAGCTTTTAGAGGAATTTTACAATTTACATTAAAATAACTTTGAGCTGGATTAATGGCCAAGTTTTGTAGGTTATAGAAATGCACACACACTAATATATGCCTTTTTATTATTACAACTCATGATAGAAATATATACGTACCTAAAAGTTGCAATTCCATTCCACCATTCTCTTTTAATCTTGGTTGACAATTCTTGTTTGATTTCAAATAGGCGGTGTAAATGAAGGTATCATTTTCTTTCGAACTTCATTCGCCCGTTTACTTCCAATGAAATAAGATTTTCACTTCAAAGAGGTATTTTAGACTCTGTAGTCTGGCACCTATTAAAAGATATTCACCAATATCCTTTAGATTATAATACACACTGATGCAGCACTATAAGTTTCAATACGGTACTTACCAGTGAACTCATAGTACGTTCAACGATTTGCTTTGCCAACGACGTATTTTTCTACAATAACAAATTGAAAACTTTCACAACGATGCGCTTTTCGCCACTTCGAAGAAACTTTCCTGAAAGGCCAGTCACTCTCATAGCCCTTCCAAACTGAACTGAATCAGATCGGCGGCGCGACGCTGCGGTCCAACAGCCGCTCCACTTCCCACGCACTTCCTCGTCAATCCTCAGCTGATATCAGGTCCTTATCGGCCAGCAACACGCATGCTCTTCTTCGTTTGCAGTAGTTTTGATGAAAGGTTAATTTAACAACCGATGGTTCAAATTAGTTCTTATGTAGTGAACTTACATTTGTACTTCTTTAAATCAGAATTTTTCTTAGGATGAACGGATAATATTGCGTAGCACTCAGGTTGCAGCAAGCTTTGAGGCGCGCGCGCAACTTCCTGCCCCCCCCCCACACACACACTTCCAAGAGCCCGCCGAGGGCCTGGGACTGGAAGCTGATAAATATATAACGTAATTAGTTTGCCTTTCTACATTTATATTTACATGTGTAACAGCACAGACGGAAAATAATATAATTATTAAACTTCTTTTCCGTTTTGAGCAAGAATGACAGTTATGTTTTCTTTGCTTGATAAAGTCATAATTATCGCATCATGTGTATTACGTAATTGAAATGTGATATATATATAGTATATATATATATATATATATATATATATATATATGTGTGTGTGTGTGTGTGTGTGTGTGTGTGTGTGTGTGTGTGTGTGTGTGTGTGTGTGTGTGTGTGTGTGTGTGTGTGTGTGTGTGTGTGTTTTTTGTTTTTTTTTTTCGTTGAGGTGGAAAATACTCTTTACGTATTCCAGGAATAGTAGCTCCTCCTGGATATGTCGGGCTCGGATAAGCATATCCCCTACCGACTAAAAACCACCTCTCACATCTCTTCCCCCCGTGGAACTACCGCTTGGTATTACTTCACGGGGGGAGAAACTAGCTGTTGTTCTTCCTTCAGGGGGTTGTGGTTACGCTACATACCATCTACACGTTGGGCATTCATTTCAGCTCGTATTCTTTCAAGACGACGAAGCTCCAGTAGGACTTCCTTCGCGAATCCGTTCGTCGCCTCCCAAGCTTCTTTTGAGGAGAGCATTGCATTAACTAGGGACTCAGGCCGAAGTTCCAAACGAACTGTTGATTCCCAGGCACTGCGTGCACTAATGAATCTGGGGCACATGAAGAACGTGTGTTCTACATCTTCACTGACTCCAGGGCAGTCCGGGCATTCTGGAGAGTCGTCGTGCTTGAAGCGATGCAGATATGCTCGAAAGCATCCATGTCCCGATAGAAGCTGTGTGAGGTAGTAGTTGACCTCGCCATGTTTTCTGTTGATCCAAACATCTAATTGCGGGATAAGGCGGTACGTCCACCTGCCTTTCGTTGAGGAATCCCACATCGTTTGCCATACTCTTAGGCTTTTACGCCGTTCCTGTAGTCTGAGTTGTTCTGGACTCATAGACGTGATTCTTTTCTGCCGGTAAAGGGCTTTTCGCTCTTCGGAGAGTACTCCAACAGGCAGCATCCCGGCAATGACGCACACTGCGTCTTCAGACACGGTGCGGAAAGCACTGGAGACTCTCAGGGCGCTTAGTCTATAAACAGGGGCGATTTTCCTGCGAGAAGCTTGGATCTGCAGTGTATTAGCCCATATGGGAACTCCATACATCAGTATTGATGTTACTACTGATGAGAGTAGAGCTCTTCTCTTTTGCTTTGGTCCTCCTATGTTGGGCATTAGTCGTGATAAGGTCGTTCTGACCACTGACGCCTTGGCACTCACGTGTTCAGCTTGCTGCTTAAATTTAAGCCGCGCATCTATCATGACTCCCAGATATCTAATGAAGGGTTGAGAAGTGATTTCATGCCCTCCAACCTGAAGTGTAATGCCCTCCAGCTGTTTCCGACCGGTAATGAGGACTGCCTCAGTTTTATGTTCCGCCAACTTCAGCCCTACTGATTCCATCCACTGGCTGATCTTCTCGAAGGTGTTGTCGTGAAGAAACTTTATATCATCAAGATGTTTTGCGACGATTACCACGGCCAGATCATCAGCATATGCCACCAGTTTAGTCCCCCTTGGTACTTCTTGTTTCAGAAGGCCGTCATACATTATGTTCCACAGCAAAGGTCCCAGAACTGAACCTTGTGGAACACCTCCAGTCACTCTGTACTCTTTAACACCGGTCTTCGTGTCGTACGTTAATGTTCGGTCAGTAAAATAGTTTGACACTATCCTTTGCAAGTATTTGGGTACTGTCATTTCGGCGAGTGCTTTCATGATGCAGTCCCACTTGGCGGAATTAAAGGCGTTCTTGATGTCCAGTGTCGCCACCAGGCAGTACCTCATCGTTCCTCCTTTCCACCTTGTTCCTGAAATGGCGTCTTTGGCCGTACTCACCACCAGGTCAATCGCGTCGAGGGTGGAGCGACCTTTCCGGAAACCATATTGGTTACTGGCCAGTTGCGGCTCGACGGCTGCCTCTATTCTTCGGTGTACTATGCGCTCAAGTATCTTCCCGGCTGTATCCAGCATGCAGAGTGGACGGTATGATGTTGGTTCGTCCGGGTTCTTGTTTCTTTGGGAAGGAGCACCAGTCTTTGGAGCTTCCATTTTCGTGGGAAAATACCCTCTTGAAGGCAAGTATTGAACACATCCAGAAACAGTGAGGGTGCCATCTTGACGGCCATTTTTAATGCGATGTTCGGGATTCCATCTGGGCCAGGAGCTTTGTTATTCCCCACTCTATCACACGCTTCCTTTAGTTGATTTTCTGTGATAGGTGGAATATCCTCAATTGAGTTGAACTCTGTGGCGTCTATGAACTGGGTGAATTCCAATTGTTGGGGAAACAGTTCAAAGACAATTTTCCTCAGAAGTTCCGGACACGTCGGTTGTAGCATTGGCTGACTTTTTAGATGGGTCATGACTACCTTATATGGTCTACCCCAGGGGTCGCTCTCTACTTCCGAGAGCAGTTCCAGCCAGCATTGCTGCTTGCTTTCCCTGATAGCCAACTTAAGCCTTCGGCGCGCAATTTTGAATAATGTCACCAATTCCTGAGAATTGGGCTTCTTCCTGCCACGCTGTGATGCTCTTCTTTTCCTCAGACAATCTTTCCGGAGGGCGGCAATGTCATCATTCCACCAGTGCACAGATGGCAAACGATGCGTGCCGCGTTTTCGAGGCATGGTAGCGTCACACGCTTCCGTGACTCTCTTCATCAGATTAGCTGTCTTACTTTCCGCATTTTCACCGTGTATTGTTCGGTAGTCAAAAGCCACTGCAAAGGTCTTTGGGTCAAAAGCGGATGCTTTCCAGCTAACTGCCTTGGTATTTCTTTGTCCTCTTTTAGCGATGTGCCCGATGGATAACTCCCACAGAATCACACAATGGTCGCTGGCAGTGAATAAATCCGCCACTTCCCAGGAGCAGGTTCTTGCAACGCTGCTACTGACAAAGGTCAGATCCACAATAGAGGTAGCATCTCCCTTGATGAACGTTGGATGATCACCACTGTTGAGCAAGACGACGTCTAGAGTAGACATGGCCTCCAGCAATGCTCTCCCTCGTCCGTTCGTTTTCTTACTACCCCAGTCGACGGCCCAGGCATTGAAGTCTCCGGCTATAGTCACCGGGTAGTGCTGCTCCGCATCCGCAGTAAGTCTATCAAGGAAATCCTTGAACTCATCACTTGAAAGGCTGGGTGGAGCGTAGCAACTATAGAAGAAGACTCCCTCGATCTGCGCCATCACGTATCCAGCTTCGGAACTCTTCACACTCTGGAACGGGCATTTGCCACATGACCAGATGACAGCTGTATTTGTCGTATCCGTTACCCACGGTGTTGTGGCGAGATGTTTGTATGGTTCCGAAATCATTGCCAGATCCACTCTTTCTTCCCGTACTGTCTGCATGAGCAGATCGTGCGCAGCTTCACAGTGATTTAAATTGATTTGTATCACTTTCATGATCGTCGAGCTTTCATTCTCTGAAGTGCTTCCTTAAATACTGGGCACCTATTGCCGCCAGCTGGGTGAGCACAATTCTCTCGATGACCTTTCTCGAGGCTTAAAGCGCATCGTGCCTCTTTCTTGCAGTCAGCTGCTATGTGACCTCCTTCTCCGCATCTGTTACAGAGTCTGGTTCGGTCCACATCACTCTTACACTTCGTTGAGATATGACCGTAGTGCCAGCACTTAAAACACTTGGTCGGTTTCTCAATTCTTCTGATCCGGCAGTTGACCCAACCAATCCTTATCTTGCCGTGTTCGCCCAGGATCTTTTCCACTATGGGTGATGGCAGTGTCACAGAGGCAATCCGTGTACCCCCGTAAGCATTGCGCAAGGATCTAATCGCACCTAGTGTCAGTGCATTTTCTTCTCCAGCCGCTTTCTGCAGGGCTGCCAGAATATCCTCTTTAGTAGTAATCTCATCAAGATCCAGTATCTCAACATGTTCTTGTGGACTCTTACTGACGATTTCTGCGTCGCTTCCTAGCAGATCAGTCATTGTTTTCTGAAGACCTGCCCCATTGTCTGTATTATCCTTTGAGAGGATTATTAACAGGTCTCCAGAGACTGTTTTGCGGATCTTATCCACTGAGGTCCGGACCTGCTCGTCGGGAACTCCTTCTTTAACCCGACTGAGGATATCCGCATACCTCTCTTTCTCTTTCGGGCGAACAATGATCGCATTTGGCCACTTGGCCCGTTTCTTACGTCTATTCTGTCGTGTCCTCTTCTTTTGCTTTTCGGGCTGTTTCAAAGGCAGCTCCGTTCCCACTTTCCTCTTTTCTTCCCTCTTTTCCTTACGGGATTTGACCTTCTGCCACCCACCTTTCTTCGCCTCTGCGAGTTGGGTGTCATCTTCAGAGGTAGATTCTGCCTCCTTCCTCTCTGCCCGGTTTTTGTCATTCTTTAGTCTCCGTTTTGGGTTCCGGGTGTTACGTCCCGCATCTGAGACGTCCTCTGATTCATCATCAGCGTGTTTCTGTGACCGACGGAGAAATTGTTGGTGCCCTTGGAGTCACAGCACTAGGAATCACAATAACAGAGCGTCTACTCTGCTCAAACCTGAGACGCTTCAGTCGATTGTAAGCATTCCCAACTCTGGCTGATTGCTCTTGGATTAGCTTGCCAATGTTTCTCTTGGATTGGATCATCTCATTAAGTTCGCCGATCAATTTGCCAAGGACGTCGATAGCGTTGGTTCCTATTTCTTCTACGGCTGCTTCTTGGACATGGAGTCCGTTCACCTTCTCTTCATTCCTCTCTTTGGTTTGGGCTGGGGCCCCCATTGGTTTCTGCACTTTTAAATCTCTATTTTCATTTTGCGGCTTCATATTAATCCTGTACTCCTTCTCTCTGAAATGTAAGGTAATGGTACCTAGTATCCCCGAGTTCCTCCGTAAACCCCACCTCGACACGCAAGTCCCGTCGTCGTCCTCCGAAGACAGTGGCCTCGGCACAGCCTCCCCCCGGTCGCATCAGGGCCCTGGTGTGTGTGTGTGTGTGTGTGTGTGTGTGTGTGTGTGTGTGTGTGTGTGTGTGTGTGTGTGTGTGTGTTTAACAGATGTTGAATGTTTTTCAATGTATATTTTCTTCAATACGTAATTAATCTGACAAGGTACCTGGCTGCTATGGCCAGCTAGTGCTTTGCAACATGATTAGGCTTGATAAGGCCGACAGGTCCGTTTATGAAGCAACATCAACCTCTCAGAAATCACAGGCCGGTTGGTCCATCAAGGTTGGTCTATCAAGGTCAGCAATCTTAGATGCTGTTGTAGCTAGGAAAGGGAGTAAAGCAATAAGGTATCTGTTTCGCATACGAAGGTTTTGTGTAACTATTGAAATCTTGTTGGCAATTATGGTATCCTTTTTTTCAGTGTA